>JASDQU010374323.1:73369-88780 GCA_032191745.1 Picea mariana | reverse complement strand
TCTTCCAACTTCTTTTCTCTATACTTCTCTTTGCATAAGGGTGGATAAAGGTTGGGACAAAGGGAATGCTTAATTGAGTATACTTTCTTTACTATGATTCTCCTCCTTTAAAATGGGACTCATAACCCTTCTTTTATAGGCTAGAAGAAGCTAGGTATTTGGTCGAGTGACCGGCCATGCATGGCTGAAAGGTTTAGTTAACTTACCCAAAGTTGTGTGTTCCATCAACAACTTTCCTTTTTTCGTGCTTTTGTAGGTACACGCGGGTTGTCTTAGGTCATCTAGCATGTACACGCATGCAATAATGAAGCAGGGCGTGTGGGGCTTTATAAAAGCATTTTTTAAGAAGAGTTGTTCAGTAGTGTTTTGGAAAAGAAGGAATCTGAGATGGCCTGAGGCCAGGTAAGCATGTTTGTTGCAAATTAGGGTTATAACACCTCCTCATGCACGCTTACTTCCTTCTGCGCATTTTATTTGTACTTAGGTTTTTATCCAAAAATTGCATCCAAAACTTCCTGTCCAACAGGCCCCCAACACTCACCTGTGGCTCATCCCAAGCCATTCAGGCTTGTTTCCTATTCTTCCATGCTGTAATAAATTTTTGAGCGACAACCTTAGAAACCTCTACTTCTATGAAAATTTTGGAATCTTTTTCTATTATTTCCTCTATGGCCTGCGTGGTCAAGTCTTGGATTTTCTTCTCTCTTTTGGTTGCATCTTTTTTTACCTTACCTTGTATAGTGGCCAAGTCTCCAATAATACTTGTTGCTTCTTCCTGCCTTGGTCCTAGTCACCGATGAAGTACTTTCTACTAGTCTCGTAGTTTCTCTACTTTGACATGTGCATGTTGCTGAGTGAAAATGGATGCCATACGCTCGACTAGTGGTAAGGTTGTCACCTTCTATGATGATTTGTTTTCCCGCTCTTGTGATTCTCATAGTTTGGCCTCTACGACCTTCATCTATGGGTCTCCCATGAGCTCTTCCCATACCTTCACACTTTCTTCAAAAAAATTTGCACATTCATATTTGAATTTATTGATCTTGGAAACTGTTGTCGTTGTCATCCTTACTCTTCCCTCGTGCACCTCTAGTGGAATTCCAGGTTTTTTTTTTCTATTTTAAATCTTGAATATGCACTCTGAATCCCTTCATGACTTCCCCAATATTGGAAAAATGTTCCTCCATTTTGGCCTCTATGACTAGGGGAACCTCTGGTACTTCCTTGTATAACTTCTGGATGTCTGTCTGTGTCTTATGCACCATGAATTCAACTTCTTCCTTCTCCTTTTGTGATTTAATTTCCCTTTCCTCTACATCCTGTTTAGTCATTAAAACTTCCTCCATTTGGCCTTCAATATCCTTCTTTTTTTGACGGGCCATATCATACTATGCAAGTACTTGGGCACTTTCATCCCTTGTACTTTTCCATTCTCGGTGCATGGTGTCTCCTCTATGCTTTATTTTCTACACCATTTCTTCATGTAACTCCTATACTCTTTGGATGGGTAGGATAGATATGACTATATTCAATTGTCCCAGCACTATTTTTTGTTCCTGCAATTCTCTTTCTATTAACTCTAGCGTGGATGCCTCAATTTGTATGGTTTGTTTTCCCCTAAGAGCTATGTTAGGGCCATCTACACACCGTCAAATTCTATCCTCGTTCCTAAGGATTTTCTTCCCCCTGACCTATGGTATTTCACAACGCATGCTATTTCAAGGTGATGGTGAAGGATTCCCAACTGATCCTGGACCTTCTTTTTTTGGTCCTCGTGCTTCTTGGTAGCTTCCTCCTAGAGTTCCTCTATGGAATCCATGATTTGGTATCCAATGCGATCCATATTATCATTTGTTAAAATATTAAAATGGGTCTATCATTGTTCCTTAGATTTCTTCCACGTCCCTCCTGTCTGTTTTAGCTCCTTATCGTTTTTTTTGAGTCCGGTGTCAGAGACTTTGTATTTTCTAGGCTGATTGCCTGCGCCATTTGTCTGGTCCTGTTCCTCCTAACTTTTATCTTAGTCTTTGTCCTATTCTGAGGACCTTGTCTTATAGGCTAGACTTTTATAGTCGTCCTCCCAATCAGAGATGATTAATTGCATGCCTTTGAATGTCAACTGGTAACTGGTTAGCAATTCTTTTCACATAGGATCCGTTTTGGCTTGCACATATAGATGGTGCATGCAAACTCTGAATCACGTGACATAATTGTATGAAATGACTATTTCCTATTGTATATAGGTGTAGTATCCACTACATTTGTAATGAGTTACAAGTAGGTATAAAAAATGGCGTTGTTTTCATTCTGTCGTCTCTTGATGGTTGAGTGCCACAAGTTGGCATACCTAGCAACCAAAGGGTTGTGAACTGAATCGCACATGCACTGGTAATATCCAATCTCCTACCACCCAACCAACATAATCAGAATGAGTAACCATGCATAGTGAAACTCAACTCCCTTCTCCTAGGCCTTTGTGCAATCTTGTAGAAACTGGTTGACAAGAAATGTCTCCCAGCTCATCTGAACTCCTTCCTTGCATCTCTCGGCTATGAAAATTATTGTTGCTGGCACTTTGTCTCTTCTATATTTGTGCAAAATATTTTAGGCCAAAACCTGCATCGTAAACTTGACCTCCTTGTTGATGATTCTCTTTACATCTAGACCCCTTTTCCTCTAAATGTGTCATACTTGTCTTTCATGGCCTCGAAGAGGGATCACTCTCCATATTGTGGAATAATAGTGACGGGTCTTCACCTTCTTTTCTCAAACCTATGATACACACAATTAACACAATATCAATCGAGACTGGGGGATCAAGCCAAAGTGTCCCCCCATGGATGCATTTGATTAATACCTTGAAACATGAATTGATTTTTGTACTTTGTCCGAAATGGGGAATTCGAACAATTTCAGTATCCCCGATTTCTCCAAGCCTAATGCCCATTCCTGTGGTTCCACTTGAATTCATCTTGTGTCAAGGTCATTCTTCATGCATAAACACTGATCCATGGCCAACTCAAGGGATTTATGCATGTCAGTGTTATCGTGGTCCATAAATTTCAAGTTGGCCACCTTGCCGACCATGTTTTCATCACTACTGATGTCTTTCAGGACTGGTATGATTGGTAATGGGTAACTGTAATTCACTAGTAGAGTGATTGGGGTTGTTTCATCCTTCTTTGGAGGTAAATAATATATGTGAAAATTTTCTAGTGGTGCTGGGGTCGAATTTCTAGCCACCTCCTCAACCTCCACATCTACTAGTTTCTTTGATTGTTTCTTTGTTGTGGTAGACGATCCTCCAATTCTCGGTGGTGCCATTTTCTCTGTATGATGGACTGGTGGATGAGCTCTGTGTTTCTATGTAGGTTTCTTAATCTTTCTCTGGTAATTTGGATCTGTTTTCATCTGTTTTCTTGCAACAATTCCTTAGAGTTTCCTACCTTCTCAGTGTTTTGTGCATTCGAGCCAAGTATACCTGTCTCATCCCACCTTAATTTCCTTGTCCAATTTGGCGTCGTAGTTGGTGACTTGGCAAGTAAATGTTCATTAATTTCCAAATCTTCCTTATTATTCTCCTTTTGTATTGTTTATTTGTTTGTGATTTCTTGGGGATTTTCCTATTTAAGACTTATACAATGATTTTATTACCTGTTACACCGACAATTTAACTGTCATTTCCATGCCATACTAATTTTAATGGTCTTGTATTTTCCAACCTGTGAAGTGGTTATTTTCTCATCCAGTTGTATACTTCATATTTGGGCCCATCCATATCTTATCTATGAACTTGGTGCAGTGTTATTTTCATGTGTGATGATCAGTTTAGCTGCGCAAGTTCTGATAACTTGGTATTCCAACACTCTTTTCTTTTTCCTATCACTACTTTTTATTTCCTTTCTTTCATTTTTCTACTTTTTATTTGGTTTTTCTTGTTTTTATTGCTACTATGGTACACTTACTATAATATAGAGGTTCTAGTGCAGCCTAGATTACTGCGGATACTGTCGAATTTCTTTGTAGAGTTTCAACTAACTTTCGTTCACTATTCCTTCCAAGATTATCCATACAAGGTTTCCAATTGCGCAAAACCTATGTTGGTTATCTATTGGATCACATAGGGACCTAATTAGTGCATGAGAAACTTCCCTGGATGATGCAGATACTTGTTGTCATAGAGTAGTACCAAATTTATGACTTGAAATTTATTGTGTTTAATGTGTCGATTGTGCCAAGCCTTTTCTCTGGATTTTTGAACCTGCTGATGGAATCCATAAATAAATCATTCCTCCTCAAGATGAACTAAATGCACTAACCACTCCTCTATCATGCTAGTATCCAAGAGCTTAGTGATTTCGATAATGCACAAGAAGGTAGAATAAACTCCATCGACATCACTACTTCTTGTCCATAGACCAATCAGAAAGATGTTTTCCTTGTCAGCTTATTACATGTAGTTCTATAAGCCCATAGTATTGCAAGGATGTGGAAGTCCCAATCATATCTCCCTACATTGCAGATCGTTTTCAAATAATTCTCCAAGATCTTATTAAAATCTTCCACTGTTCCATTGGATTGTGGGTGATATGGTGTACTCTTTTGATGGTTAATCTGAAATTCCTCCGTTAATTCTGCAATTATTTTGTTCAAAAAGTGCGTACCTTTATCACTAAGTAATACTTGCAGACATACAAACCTTGTGATGAAATTATCTAATATACACAACGCAACGGTATCTATGGTACAATCAGTAATAGGTGCTACTTCCTCCCACCTAATCAAGTACTCTGTTGTAGTGATGACATATCTTTCCATGGATCTCCTTGCTTGTGGGTTGATTGGTCCTACAAAGTCAATGGCCCACTTATCAAATTCTTGCAATGTAACTTGTGTGTTTAATGACATTTCATCTCTCCTAGATGGTTTCCCACTCTTTGACATACATCGCAGAGTTTACAATACTCTTTCACATCTTTGTGAAGTGTGGGCCACCAAAGCCCTACGCATAAAATATTTTGTGTCGTTGATTTGCCTGCATAATTTCCTCCAACAATCCCATCATGTGCTTCCTCCAGTATAATCGGCCTTTCATGTTCTAGTACACAATGACTCAATATTCCATTTTCCCCTAACTTATACAAGTTCCCTGCAATCAATTGATAATTGGAAAAGTTCACTACCAATTGCTTCTTCTACATAACTGTCAGTTCGGAGGGGGCCACACCTATACTTAGAAATTCCAAAATTTCCATGAAGTAATCATCCACCATTATTACTACAAATCATTGCGCATCTAGAAAATTAGCATCTAAATTACCTGTATCCTCTCCGGTCAATATGAGTGAGAGATGATCTGGTCCATCATTCAACTTCCCTAGTTTTACGATGACCTCAAAGTCATATTCTTGAAATAATAACAATCATATGCATATTATTCCTCCTAATACAGGCTTGTTGACTAAGTACTTTAATACATAATGGTCTGTATACATCTTGAATTGGGACTCCAACAATTAGTGCATGAAATTCTATAGTGCATAGACCATTTCCAATCCTTCCCATTATGTAGTGGTATAATTCTTTTCAGATATAGAGATATTCCTACTTGCAAACAAAATCGGATGATCGATTTCCCCCTCTCCTGGTTGTGAAAACACTACACCCAATGCTAGGTATGATGCATCTACATGTACATGGAATTCCTTGTTCCACTATGGAAATATCAAAATTGGTGCGGTTACTAGTTTCTTCTTCAAAGTGTCCAATTCCTTATGACATTCCTTATTCCTTTGAAACCTGGCTTCCCTATTTAGTAACTTTTCCATGGGTGTTTTAATATACAGATAAACTTTCTATAATAACTTGTATGACCCAATGTTTCCCTCTACTATCTGACTAATGTCAGAATCTCCAACTCCAGAATTACTGTGATCTCTGCCATATCAACCAATAGTCCTTGTTTTCATACTACATGTCCTAGTAAAATTCCAAATGGTGCACAAAATATACACTTCTTTAAGGTTAGCGAGATATGACACTTCTTGCATCGTTCTAACATGAGCTAAAGAAGTTCTATATAATACTGTAGTAAACTGAACATTGTCCAATCATCTAAGTAAACTTCCAAAAATTTATGGATGAATTCCTTGAATGTTTCCATTACTACTTAGAAAACACTACAGAGGAATTCTTCAATACAAATGTCATCACCATGTACTAATAACTACCCCACTCCATCGCAAAAGTGGTTTTGTGTCTATCCTCCTGTGCAATTCTTATCTGATTGTACCCAGAGAATCCACCAGTAAAAGAATAAGTTTCTTGACCTCCTACATTCTTCAATACTTCATCTATGAATGGTGTTGGGAATGGATCATGTAAGCATGCATCATTCAATTTCCTTAGATCCACGCAGATCCTAATTCCACTTGTCTTCTTTTCCTACACCACCATTGGGCTAATCTACTCAAATTATTCTACTGGTTCAATGGTTCTCATGTCTAGCATCCTGTCTATTTCAGCCTTGACATTATCTCTATACCTTGGGTTCAACCTATAAGGTCTATATCATACTGTCTTAGATCCATCTTTTAGTGGGATATTCATCTCTCCTAAGTCTCTTATATCCCCTTCATCTCTGAGAATGTGGTTGGAAATAAATCTTGATATTTTTGCAATAAGATACAAACTTATCAAATTGTCTCATCATTCCAATAATATCCTATATGCACAAACTTGGGATTTTTTGTTGTCCCAATGTTGACCTTCCTTGTATTTATAGGCTGTGTGTACGTGACAGATGCAATATTTGGAAATTCTATTGCACTTTTTACTTCTGTCTCAGGTATTTGTACATTCCTGGGATGTTCTTCCTCATATTCTTCCTTTATTACATTATAGAATTCCAATAGCTTCTGGACCATCATCTTGGCTTTGTGCGTGCATAAGGGTACTACTTCCATTGTCTCTACCTATGATAAGATATTTGTTTGAATGTCCTATAGTGCTACATGTATGGAGGGAGAATCATGTTCAAATGTGCATACATTATCCACTGCCAATTCTCTAGACTGAATTCTAAATTTGATGTGCATGAAATGATACTTCTCCAACTCAGAGCACCATCCATTATCGAGTCGACATAATCATCCATCCATACAATCATATTGTATTAGTTGTCAATTCATTCCCTCTTGTTGACTTTGTGTATCTCTTCCCTTCTGATGGTTCGAAATGTGTAGTAAATTTCAGATCCCCAACCTCAAATATCATCTCACTTCTTTTCAAGTTAATAACTGTCTGGTTCTTGAAGGCCCATTCCAGTCTGATGAGTGATGGATATGGTTGACTATATAATCTATGATATCAATAAATTCAAAGTCTTACATGCTGTGAACCCCATTTATATTCACATGTACACCTGTCAATCACCCAATCGAGAGTATATTACGATGATTCGTGATCCTTAACTGAATAGGGGACCATACTAGCTCGGTTTTTTCTAGCATATCCCAGGTATTATTAGGTAGTACATTTACATCAGACCCTAAGTCCAACATAATATTATCCACATCATAATCTCCAATCTACGCATTGAACCTGAATTATCTGTTGGTTCTCTTACTATGCAGTACTTGGTTTACCATTCTCTGCGTGACAGGGGTTTCTCTTCCTTTTTTGCATTGATCAATCATGTCATATAAGGTACTTAGTGCAGTCCTATCTTTCATTATTTCTACACAATTATTTGAGAATTTTGTTAGTTTACTTACCTGCTCCATTGGCTTCTCTAGCAAAACTTGATCTTCTATTTGAGGAGGCACTAATGTTGATTCTCCCTCATGCGGTCCAGGTATTTATTTTCAAGCTCTCTGATGGGTCTCTTTATCCTACCATGGATTGAATAGTGGTATAGGCCATGCCGACTTCCTTACCCACTTATCAGGCTACTTTTCTTGATCAATCCTTGTTCTATCTCTTCTGTGTGTATCAACCACCATGGTTGATCCTTCATTGCATGTTTCAGCTGATATCATCTAGACATTTTGATTCTAATTCTGGCTTGGGTTTCCTCTGGCCTGCCATTTTCCAACTAGTTAGGGACAATCTTCTGTTGAGTGATCAAGTGATTTGTAATATGTGCAGGTGGTACACATATTTTTACATCCTGAGCCAAGTTTCCAATTTGATTATAGTTATAACAGATAATCAATCCTCGTCCTCCTCTACCAAGAGTCCCTGTACCTCAACCTCTACCAAATTTTCCTCTATTCCTCTGATTGAAACCTCTCTGACTATTATACTGTGCACCACCCCCTTTTGCATCGGTATTCTCTTGTTGGGTCATTCACATATCTGATGTGCGCTTCCTTAGTGGGTCAAACACGCAAGAATCCTTCTATTCATGCCCCATTGACTTGCAAAAATTGCCAAAAATATTCTTTGGAGTACTTTGATACTACTGTAGTAATGGATACTCACTAGGGTGATGACCCCATTTCTTAGATATATCGTAGTATCCTCCCTCTAGTAGTGGATTCAACACTCAAGCTGCCATATACTGCACAAATGTTGGGCATTCGTCCTTGTGATGGCCCTCTGTCTTGCACTTGGTACACAAAAATTTCTCTCGTTTATCCCTTCCCTTGATAAGATCAGCCAACTAAATTGTTAATGCATCCAACTGCATCTGAACTTATGCCATTCCTCCAGTGTCTATTGTCAACGATGAATCTAGTTTCTTTGTGATTTCCATGGCCTCAGGCTACGAGGAAACCTTCTGTTGAATTAGTGGTCTACGAATGTGGGGTAGAATTCTTGCAATGGACCACTCTTAATGTTGTTGATATGGAATTTGGAAATTCGATCTCCCCATTACATCCTTAAAGAATTGATCGTAATCCCATATTAACTCTATTTGTACATGTTTGATCTCTTTCAATTTGGTGATGTACTGCGATTTTGATTTTATCTTTTTCAACTCCTTTAATAACACTCTCTTTATATCTTCCAAATTCCTAGCCTTTATGGTATATGTAATACTCTGTAACTTCATATACCATACTAGTGCACAACCTCTAAATGTTGTCGCTAACTGTGAAAAATTCACAACCTCATCCTGTATGTTCTTAGTGGCCCAAAATATTTTGTAGAAAAACAAGTATTGTTCTGAATCCCCTAACCCCACTCCCTTGAATTCAATAAGTATAAGAGTATTATCTACTCTCTCCATGTTTGTTTGTGTAGTTCCTTCTCTTGATAATGTTGGTGGATTTTGATTTTGTCTCTGCGCACTACTCCCACTATTTTGACTGCTACTATTATGTTCTCCTTGACTGACTACGATGGATTTTGAGAAGTCTTCAAATATTATCTCTGATTGTGGTGATGCACATGAGGTCATGGATTCAACGCAAGACCCTGTTTGAGTAGGACTTACCAGTTCCTCTATTATTGGACTGGATTGAAATGCCTCTTCTCCTCTNTGACTGACTACGATGGATTTTGAGAAGTCTTCAAATATTATCTCTGATTGTGGTGATGCACATGAGGTCATGGATTCAACGCAAGACCCTGTTTGAGTAGGACTTACCAGTTCCTCTATTATTGGACTGGATTGAAATGCCTCTTCTCCTCCTCATATATATGGTATCTCTACAATTGAGACTTGTGCGCAAGTTTCTCGTTCCTATGAATCACTACACGAATCTTCTCTCCTAGCCCCAATATTTTTCATTTTGTACCTTCTTCCTTTGCACAACTCTCCAAACTCATATTGTTCCTCTGATGTACTGCCTTCTTGCATCCTTAGTCCCTTCCTTCCTTTTTCATTTCTTCCTTCTCTCAGATGATCCTCCTATCATCCTACAACTCACCCTATATGCACAAAGCCCTTTTAGCTGCCAGACTTCATTATCATCACATTATTTTCACATAAAAACATTTTTTCCATGTATTCAACGATTTCAAGAACCTTCTGCGTGGACCTATGAAATTTTTTATTTCTGCAACACTGTATGATTGAATTCAATCTGTGACAAATTTTGTAACATAATCCCCTAGTACATTATCCAACCAAAATTCAACTGCTCGAGTAGTTGGGTTAATTACCAAATTCAATTGTATTACCAATTTAGGAGTCCAATTCTTGGGCACTACAACACTAAACCTTCCCGTTTTCTCTACCAACCTCTCTAGCCACTCAATCAAAATTTTTGGAAATTCACTAAAGCAAATTTCATGAATATCCATGAACATATAACTTTTCATCCATTTCTTTTCACACATTTGAGGGTTCCTTTTTTCTTGTTTCAAAAATTCCCATTCTTTTCATTCTAACCATTCTGTAATATCCTTCTTAGTTGGCCTCTAAAACATTCCCTTCATCATAATTTCCTGATCCTAACAACATAACCATTTGTTGGCTTAATTTGTTTTGTGCGCAAGTTGTAAGACCTAAGGTTTGGTTTACCTATGACCAACAAACCCACTAGCATACGACCCTTTAGGAATAACCTACTTGTGCATATGAAGCCTCACCCGAGGTATCTATTGGGTCTGCAAGAAGCAGGTTTTTGTAGTGGTAAGAGAAAGGGAGACAAACAAATGATTCATGCTTCCTTATTAGTATTACTATATAGGATTCAAATTCCTTCTCTTAACACATTCCCTATTATTACAAAGATTCTTCACAGTAATAGTTATGAATATTATGTTATAATTAATCTAGAAAATACATCTAGTCTATGAAGCCTAACCACATAATTCATAAGCATGCATAGATAACTAAATAACATAAGACACAATATCCTCTCTAAACTCTCTCTTTATCCATATTCTGTAATACCAACTAACTATTACATCCATGAATCTTGCATAATATTTTAACCTCACGGTTCAGTCTCTTTTTCTCTAGACTCTCTAAACCTCCCAACCCATTACATATTTATACCCAAAACGAAGGGATTAAATCACTAGTCTATCTATTTTAAAAATATCCCATTACAATGCATGGAATATCCAACTTCAACTAACTGGTTGTTTTATTTCTTCTTCTTTTTTCTCCTCATGTATATTTTCTATTGTACTTTTATTTCCAAAATGTCTTATTTTCTTTCTTTTGCACTTCATTATCTCGCTCGCTTGCTTTATTATTCTGTCTGAGCGTTGTCTTTTTCATGCACACTTTTCTTCATTCTGCGCCCTTTCTTCCCTCTGCACCCTTTCTTCCTCATGTGTATTCTCTTCCCGATGTTCATTCTCTTCCAGATGTGCACTTACTTCCTTCTGTGCATTTCCTTTGTACTTAGGTTTTTCTCCCAAAATTGCATCCAAAACTGCCTATCCAACATAACGCATGAATTCAAAAGTAGTACATCGCAAACAAGATCATTCACTCCCAGGTATCAAAGTTTCTTTCATGGTTATTATTTTACTTGTAATAACTTTGGACATAAAGTTGTAGATTGCAGAGTGTATGGAAGAAATGCTTAGGAAATAGATGTATATGTGGATCCCTAAATTATTGAATGTTACAAATGCCACAACTATGGACACGTATCTCATGACTGTAAAATCATGATGAAGTCTTCCATGAAGGAAAACACTGATATCAGGTACAAGAAGAGTTGGAAAAGAAAACAAAAAAAAAGAAGAGTAGGTGAATAAATAACTCCCGACGATCATACTCATAGGATTTCCAGATGTGTGAGATCATGATGAATCTATAGGCAAAGAGGGATATGTTGAAATTTAGAATGATGACTCTATAGTAGAGTGGCTTTGGTCATTGTTCTAAGCCATATGACTTGGAGAATCCCAATAAATGTGAATGTTGAAGAGGGGGAGTCTAAGTAGCATCTATTACGTATTCAAGAATGTGTTTCATATGTATAGAATATATTGGTGGACATATGTGGTGCTCAGTTGTATAATATGGGTCAGAATTTTGTGCAGTCGAATAACAGAGTCATGGACAATTCTATGGCACATGGAAAAACATAAATCGTTAGGAGGAGTTATATTTTCAAGGGAAAATTGTTGAATGATTATGTCATTGATGTCGGCTTAGTGAAGACATGACAAGCCATGTAGACTTGAATTTAAGTGATGAAGGAAAATTGACATGAATGATTTTAATATACATCAGTGGATTACAATAATAAGAAGAAACAATGGAAAATCAACCCTGGAAGAGAGGAAAGGAAGTATATACATGAAGCCTCACATTGAACTACATGAAATCTTGCAAAAGGATATAAGGGGAGATTAATCTTCAAAAAGAGTTTCCCTTAATATCAAATAGGGAGAGAGAAAACAAAAAACATGAGAGAAATATTAGAAGCATGAAGATAGGGAGAGCAGGATTGTTAAAAGAAGGTATACTCTCAGAGGGAATTACCCTTTTCCATTGATGTCAAAAGGGAAGAGAAAAATAAGAGTGCATGAAGACAAGGAGAGTATGAGTGTTTCCATCAATTCCAAATGGGGAGATTGTTGGAAAGTTGTTTTTCATTGATGGAAACCCTAGAACGAAGTCTAGAAGCCCCTAGAAGTAATGGGTGATGTCAACTCTAGAAGAATTCTAGAAGCCTCTAGAAGTGATGGGTGTATTTGAAGAAGTCTCCAAAGTGGCCCCCTTATGGTGTAGCTTTACTCATGGCCCTTGCAGGAAGACACTTTGAAGAAGTATAAAAGAATCCCCAGAGGTGTGGTCATGAATCCTAAAGGTGTTTGAGGAAAAGGAGGATGAAGGACATTGCAAATAAATTCCAAAAACTCATAGATGGATATTCCTCATCATGTCATTTATAATGGTAGGATGTATGTCATGTGGCTCCTCACAGTTGAGAAGTTATTCCCTATTAAAGTTGAAGCCCCAAATCTAAGGATAATAATTTACAAGTTGACCTCAAAATTAATTAAAGGAGAAAATTTGTTGCAACAAGAAATTATAGGTCAGCCCTAAAGTCAAGTAAAGGAGGCAATTGGAAAAGTATAAATACACATAAAGAACCTCTCATTTGTTCATTCCAACAAGTGTGTTTATGGTATGTAGCTAGCATAAGTGGGTCTACACTTGTGCTAGGAGGATTGGTGATCTTAGAAAATAAAATGTGTCTTAGGAGAAAGGAGGCCAAGGAGAGTAAGAGATGAATATACTAGTTTTTCGAGGTTATCCGCTAGTCATATTGGAGAAAGGTGCATATTTACGAGGTTATCCATGGGTCACAATGGAGAAAAGAGTGGATGTATGAAAGTCACATTGGATAAAACAATGGATGTACATGGGTCATGACGGAGAAAAGAGAGGATGTACATGGGTCACAGTGAAGCAAAGCATGGCTATCTGCAGGTTGACAATGTATGAGTTGAAAATATGTGAAAATGTTTGAGATATTGGAGAGTCTACATGGATTTCTTATGGCATATCTTGGAGAGTCTTTGAGATATTGTTGTGATAAATCTTACCCTGCGGACAGGATAAGCTCCCCTTTGAACCAAGACTCCTATATTTGTTCCAAAGATATAAGAGAACATGTAGTTACTACTTTCCCTATATATCTAACTAAATCAATCAAGCAAGAGAGAAGAATAATTTAGTGCACCTTGTTGCGATGTTCTTCCTCGCTACTCCAATCCTGATGCTTGGTCTCCAAGATCCTTAATGCAACTGAAACACTGCAAAGAATATCAAAGGGACTCTTCCTCATAATCTATATTATTATATAAATCATATCTATCTACGAAGACTAAAATGACAATAGACAAGTAAATGTAGAAAACATGAACTAGAAGGGAATAGGCCAAGTTGATATTAATTATGACCTGGAATATATTTGCACAATGAAATGAATATAGATTATTATCAAAATATGCTTAACACAAAATAACAAATATATAGTAAAATTGGTTTCTAATCAATAAGGAAATAAGATGAAACTGTAAAATGCAGCGGAAACAAGCTTGCTAGAATGGTGGTGACTTATCTCTGAGAAGAGATGTGACGACTACGCTCATTCACAAGAAGATGATTACAATGAGGCGCTGAAGGAATTTTTACAATGAACAGTAATGTCAAAAACCCTAGACATCCAAAAAACCTAACCCTAGGAGATGAAGCACCAAAAGTCATGTGGGCCTCATTTGGATAAGTTAGTACATCAACTTCCTGGGGTCGTAACTTTTGCATACGATCTTCATTTTAGGAGAATGATATCCCATTGGAAATGTATATCCGAGGAATACACATGTTGCTACTATCCATTCAAAGGTGTTTTTGACTATGGAGAGCCCTAAAAAATATTGTTTAGGGCCTCAAAATGGTCCTGCAAGTCAGGGACCTGAATACTAGGGAAAAAACTGCCAAACTGAAAAACCACCAAAATGAGCTAGTTGAAATAGGTGGGAGGCCATCGAAATCCATCTGGATAAAACTGGAAATCCAAAAAGAGGCACTTACAAATCATGCTTGACGATGCAACACTTCTCCAAGATATGCTTGTCCAACCCTTGCGTGAATCTTAACATCAAAATGTTGATGCTTCCTCCAGAATCAAAGGTTTTTTACCTCAAATGTTCCCCGAAAAATCAAAGGTTTGATACCTCTAATATCCCCCCCCTTCACCATGGAAATCCCTTATTATATAGGATTTGGAGGATTAACCACCATGGAGAAGATCACTCACTAGATCCACAAAATTGGGATCTCCAAGATTTTTAGGGAGAAAATATCTCTCAAGGATTTTAAGAAGAAAATATCTCTCAGGGATTTTAAGGAGGAAATATCTCTCAAGATCCACCAAATTAGGATTTTGGTTTGATAAAATATCTCAACCATACATGATATTCTCAACTTCTCCTTGAGATTAGGAAATTAAATGTGAGGTGGATTCTCACACTAAACTAATTTACTTTTTATGAATAATAATAAATAATTCATGTGCACATAGTATTTTGAACTTCATATGATATATTTATCCTCCACACTAACTAGGGATTGTGACAAATGTTCTTTCATGGTGTCAATGTGTTGTGACACTTAGTAAAGTGCATGCAACACTTAGTAAGGTGCATATGACACTTTACGACACTTGCAACACTTAGGTCTAAATAGGTGTGACACTTAAGTGTGACATTTTGGTGTGTAACAGATGCCCCCTAAAGTGTGAGGTTGGAAGAGAAACTGTTGGCCAAAACACTTTATAAGTTATTCAATTCAAGGGTGCTAGAGTAGGAGAACCTGAAAGAAGTTGCAAACAATCATCAATCAATATACAAATGTGTTCCATTTCCGAGGAAGTCATACCTATGCTTAGAATACAAGATGACTCAAAGCATGTCCACCGACCAATACACTATGCGTCCATGATAAGACTAACTAAGGATATGGCCACAAAACAAATAGTA
>JASDQU010374323.1:52664-65129 GCA_032191745.1 Picea mariana | reverse complement strand
AAGGTGCCACTTTGAAACAATGTGTCCTTTTGGAATGAAACATTGCACCCCTTCATTTAATTAACACAAATGGTTACTTTTATTAATTAATTTTCGTACACCAATTTATAAATCGATTTTCGTATTAAGATTATGGAATGATGGAAAGGAATTTTAAAATTCTACGACATGGGTTTTTTTGCAAAACGTGACAAATTATTCCACAAGGGAGAAATTTCCCCAGAAAGTGTGCGAGGTGGTCGGTACAAGTGGTTCTATGAAGGGAACTTACCCATATTTTCCTTTCGTCATCAGATGCCATATTGACTTCAGTACATATTACCTTTTCATGAATGTCTAAATCGACCTCCACATATCTCCTTCATTGGCGATTATTTAAACTTAACTCGTAAAAATTTTACTTTATGGTTATATTAAAATCATTTCCTTCTCATTTGCTAGTCACTAAAGATTTGACTTAGTCTCACCCTCTTTTATATTTGCTTCTTCATTTGACTGAGAAACATATTTTTGGTCGAATCAACTAGGAGAAATTTCAACTTGAGTATTTCAATTCTAGTCAACCCATATTTCTTCAGACTCGACCTGATTTGTATTTAAGTTTTCTTCAACTTCAACCTTTAGGTTACCTATTTCTTGGATCGACTTGACTTAGAAGAAAATTGACTTGATAAATTCGAATTTGGTCATCTCAACTTGCTTTGGACAACTTGTATTTCTCAACTCAATTTTCCTTCGACTTCGATCTTCAGTTGGTCAACTTGTCTTCGACTTGTCTTGAAATCGATCGACTTGTCTTCTCCAACTTTTGTTAATATGAAGGTTTGCAGTCGATCGACTTGTCTTTGATTCGTCTTGCAGTCGATCGACTTCTAGATAGTCGACCTTATGTTTGTTTGAATCGTATTGACTTGTGACTTGATGGTGTCAATGCTTCCTCACCAAACATCCACCATTGACATTCTATCTCATCTCTAGACTCTTCTTCAATTGAGATTTTATAAATCATTTTTAATGAACAATGTCTTATTAACTTATTTCTTTGTGATTTGTATGAATCCATATTGGATTATCCATTAACCCTTTTTATCTGGATAGTTTCTTCACAATTTCTTCTTTTTTGCATGGATGTTAATGACACAATCTCAACCTTATACAATATAGGATGAGCGTATCAAGATCATACAATATGTTAGTGAATATTATCTTTCTACTGATATTCAATTCACCTTCATAACATTATGTTCAATATTGACAATGCTTGACATTCAAGTCACCTTCATAACGTTATGTCCAATATTGACAATGCTTGACATTCAAGTCACCTTCATAACGTTATGTCCAATATTGACAATTCTTGACATTCAAGTCACCTTCATAAGATTATGTCCAACCTTCATAAAATTATGTCTAATATTAACAATGCTTGAAATTCAAGTCACCTTCATAACAATATGTCCAATATTGAAAGTTCTTCTCAAACCAATCAATCAATGATACTTCACCTATTTATCAAGATTGAAATCAATGACAACCAAATTTCCAATAGGTAGACAAGGTTCCGACAATGCACCCCAATCGAGAATGGCCTCATTACTCAGAGGGGGTTCCGTTGGAATGGGTGAAGTGCCCCCTAGTCTAGAAGAATCTGTAGAAACAAGAAATACCTGAGAGACATCCTCACTCTTCCTAGGAGGAGTGGGATTGACCAAGGGTGGTATTGTATTGACCACTTTAACTTCACTCTTCAAGGGGAGAGTGGGATCTATCGAAGGTGAAATATAATTGATCACTTGATCGACTGACTCAAGTGATGATGAAATCAGATGGATTAACTGATAAAATATATTGAATGATGATGGAACTAGATTGATTAGTTCATCAAATAATGGTGGGTTGGTATATGGAAGTTGTTGCTGGAAATCAATAATCTTTTCCAACAGATATGAAGCCTCATCCATATGAGGGAAAAGGTAACTGCAATGCATCTCCTTACATAAAAAACAAGGAAATTTTACTTTACCCTTCTTACTTACAAGCTTATTATCACTAGTTGATTGTTTTTCAAGAGCATGACCTGTAATGGTTGACGATGCAAGTTGAGAACCCTCCGACCACACTTCTACAACCTTGGGAATACCGGGGAAATCCTTAATATGGTGGTCAACCTTACAAATACTACAAGGGAATTTGGGCTTGCTATGTGTCTTGATAGACTTGTCAAAATTATCAACACTCCCATCATGATGAACAATAGTTGGTTGATCGCTTCCAACAAGTCCTGCAGTGGTTGGAATCCCCCCCCTCCCATCTTATTTTTATTCTTCTTAACCTTCCTTTTCTTCTTCATCTTATCCACCTGGTTACTAGTTGTAGATATTTCACTAGGCAAAGAGGAAGAATGGGAAGAAGACCATACGAGTGAATAAGGAAGAGGATCAACATGAGTTTGATGGTCCCGGGGTGGAGTACTTGCATACAAAGAACCAGGAGAATTTATGTTCACCATAGTGGAAAACAACCAGACCGGTAACCCAATAGTGAGTCCAGGAAGAGTCAAAGTGGCAATATAAGGAGGACTAACATGTCCCACAGAAGGAGAAACAAATGGTATCCTAAAAAAATGGGTTCCTTCATTGGTATTTCCAGGAACTAACGCCATAGACACAGACTCAACCCTAATGGATTTCTAGGAAGACAAAGAGCACATGCTAAAAAATCTAGGAAGCAAACCAAACAACCAAACATTTTCACATTGAATGCGCTAGTTGGTGATGAAATCCAACGTCATAGGATCAATTTGATAAATGGGTTGAGATAGAGAGGGTGGATCAGTTACGTTGGAAACATGCTTAACGGACTTACACCTTGGTGAAATTTCCCTCACGACCTATCTGTGAGTTACCCTCCAAGGAGCCTGAGTGGTTTTGACCAACATCTGACCCAGGTACAACAAAGAATCCCCTTTTCCATCACCTTGTTTTTGAAACCTAAAGATAAATTCCATTAAGGTTACCAAATCACAATTATCCTTTGGGTGGGTACATTTGACAGTTAGAATCGAACTTATGGGAAGGATATCCAGTTCAAAATTCTTCTAGAGGACTGAAGAAAAGAGGATCGGTAAACTCTAGAGGACCTTGAATAGATTTGAGATTCACAAAGCACCAAGACCTAATGAAACCAATGACACTTCAAGAAGATTCCCCAGTCTACAATATTTCCACTATGTTTGGTTAAGCTTCAAAGGAGTAATATCCACTTCTTTCCCACACACGACCTCGTGTTTAACACTTGTGTGAGAGGGGGGTCCTTATTATGCTTATATAAATATTGGATTTTCTCTCCCTATCACAAGATTCTACATTTTTTTATGGATTTGGAAAGTTATTCTCAACACCTATTCCAAATACCTACACTTCATCTAATGTAGGTTTGCATATCCCTTGAAAGAAAAATTTCTAGATAGATTTTAATTAGCGCTTTTGTTTTTAGGCTATTGTTTACTCAAGGGTATGGAAGTGAAACTGATGATATTAGTGAATTCGAATCCAAAGGTGTGCAATAGAATGAGATGCAAAGATTTGTGTTCGATGAAATCTATCTATGAAAAGGAGAGAGTCTTTTTTTATTCCCAAATGCATAAACCCAATGCATTTTACCTAATGAAAACTACGAACATGTACCACCCAAGAATTTGAATGCAATCAAATTCTGTTCGTTTGATTATAAATGCAATGAACCTAAATCAGACATAATTTCTTTCTACTTCCTTAATTTCAATGAAATAATCCAATGCAGGTACAAAGGACAATGAAGTAAAAATATCGAACAAGAAATGCACTCAAAACTGATGAGAACTAAGGGAATCTAAGTGTGAAATAACTCGCTCAATCAAGAACTAAAAAAGTTGACAAGAAAGGACAATGTCAGAATGCCTCCAACAAGAACCCAAACAATGAAAAGAGAAAGAGAAAATCACTCAACAATCCTTAAAGATGAGCATCAAGAAACAAGCATTCAAAGCCGGGTTGTGGTAAACAAGATAGTCTCCAATCATTCAAAAAGAGAGATGTTTTGAAGAAGATCACAAAGAGGCTCAAAACCAATCAACCTTTTCCATACTTCTTCCAATCAATCAGATAATTGAAAACATCACGATACAAAGACCAAACTAGTGAAAAGAAAGGTGAAACAATATCACAACTTAGAAAAGGTTTCCAAGCTCAAAAAAGATAAAAATGAGTGATAAGTATCAAATCCTCAATAAAAACAAATTCAAAGACAAACTAGGAGTCTCTGGGCAAAAATCCCCTCAAAATTAGATTGAGAAAAATAGGGCAGAAAGAGGGAAAAACACCTAAAAGAGGATATTGACACCTTTATTCTCAAAGAGACAGAGCATCGGTCAATATAATGGAACGAGGGGGCTTAAGGGAGCACCAGTTAGGTATGTGGCACCCTGGTGTACACTACAAAGGAGTGTCAGTTTCTGAAAAGTTTCAAAATGACTTCCACAAGCTCAAACTCAATAGAGACTCAATCAATGGATCTGTAAACTCTTCAATGAGGATTCAAGATGATTCAAGAAATATTTAATCACAAGAAAGGGATTCAAGATGAAAAAGAGATAAAACTAGTCAAAGTTCCTCCCCAGTGGAGTCACCATTTTTCTGATGTGAGAAATCTGACCCTGCGGACATGTTAAGCTCCCCTTTGAACCAAGAATCCTATATTTGGTCCAAACATAGAAGAGAAAAAGTGGTTACTACTTTCCCTATAGATCTAATTAAATCAATCAAGCAAGAGAGAGAACAAGAATGTAGTGCACCTTGTTGTGATGTTATTCCTTACTACTCCAATCCGATGCTTGGTCTCCAAGATCCTCAATGTAACTGAAATCATGAAAAGAATAGAAAAGGGACTCTTCCTCCTTCTCTAGATGATTATATAAATAAGATCTATCTATGAAGAATAAAATGACAATAAACAAGTAAATGTAGAAAACATGAACTAGAAGGGAATATGCCAAGTTGATATTAATTGGAAAGACAAAAAGAGACACTTTCAAAGCATGCTTGATGTTGAGTTCCCATTTTTTCACTCACCATACACCTGTTTTTGGCCATTTATCCCCTACCTAGGCATTGAAATCTAACTTATTGCCTCCTAATACTACCTTTTTGCTTGCCTAAAGATCTTGATTGTAACATGAGGTAAAAGTTGTTTATTTCCATATTTTTTGAAGTTCTTGTTAAATTAATTAGGATCTTTTAGCTATAGTTTAACAATGATAAAAATACACTTACCTTTTCAATGTAAAAATTGTTCCCACACTATTTCTGGCTTTTCAGTACCTGCGCAGGCATTTCGGTACCCGATATTGTGGATTCTCCTAGTTTTGTGTTCCTAGGATGGATTTGGTGACATGGGTATTTCTATTATGGTTAATGTGATGGATGTTGATTGTTTCCCCTATGCCCAACATTCTTCTATTACACGAAATCTCAATCCAAGAGAAAATATTCCAGCACAACACCAGATCGGGGTCTAAAATCAGCACATGAACGATATCTAAGATGGTTCGAACAATTTCGTAAGATAGAGGAAATCGTGGTTAATAAGATCTTATAGTTTTCTTAAGTCATTTTTGGTCCTTGAGTTCACGAGAACAGGGGAAAGAAATGCAATATGATATACTCAGAACTTGATATACATATATAGGGGGATTCGCTCTATGTAAAAGACTGATCTATACATACCCTTTGCTGAAGATAATAAAATACTATGTTACTCATCTCTTGTTCTTTATATTGTGATGGATATACTGTGAGTAGATTAGGGATTTATGTTTGATATTAATTAGAGTTTCGATTTATTCTTGTTTATAGCCTGGTGAGTTACTGAATCATTTTTTCTCAGTACTTGGGAAAGCATGGGCCCACCTCCCCTATTAAGTTGATTTATTTGTATACTACTTGTTCTCTACTTTGTTGTAGCTTTGTTTCTGAATGGATTGGTCTGGAGAGATCTTTAGATCATAGGTTTTACTTGAGTTTTGTGTGTTCTTTACCGATTGGGGATTTCTCATAAGTTGTAAATTAAATTTCCCTTAGTACAATGGAAACGTATTCATATGGACATATATATTGTGAATGAATGATTACATGTTTGCATTTCACAAAATCATATCTCTTTTCCTATAGAAACTTGAGGGTTGCATGTGTTCCAGTATTTATTGGCAGTTTATTTAATCATGAATATATAATCTAAATGCTTCACACATTTGATGAATAAGATAAGCGCTCACCTAATTCACTGGATAAACTGGACTAAGATATTGAACTCATCTACTATGTGTAAGACAACCTGGAGTTATAATGAGATAGATACATGATTGACTCTGGATTAATGAAGACTGGTTTATTGAGTAAATTCTAAAGATCTGGAATGAGATGTATGATCACACTGAAACTTACATAACTTCCATATGCTTAAGAGAGAATACTTCATTGCTTATCTTAAGATAAGAAGAATTAATATTGAGTATAGATAGAAGTTTTGTGATGAGATGGTAACATCTTAATAAGATTTAAATACTCTTTTACTGTTGAAAGAATGGAGTGTATGTGGGGATGAACCAATTACTATATTTGGACTCACTGGTATTAAGGGAAGAAGGATTTGAATTATTTTCTTGTTGAGTGTGGTGTGACATCTAGAGGCATTGTAGCAACAAAGAGATGACATTTCAGGGAACAAGAGCTTAGCTTAATAGAAGTGCATGATGTGTTCTTACATTCAAGTTTATCTTTAATAGAGTGAAAATTGTGTGTTCACATTCCTTATTGATAGTTGTAGGTTTTCATTACAGAATATATTTTTTTTTTTTCTTCACCCACTAATTGAAGTGTCAAGATTTGTGGCAAGACTCTTTCAGAGTCATTCCCCTGCATACTGAGTTGTTGTCTCTGGGTAAGAATGCAATAGCACCTTATATTTTTTCCTACTTGTTGTGAAGTAATCCTCTTAGGTTAAGAATATGATTAGTCATTAGGAATTACTCTCAATATGATTAGTCTCATTCTATGTCAATAACACTATTACATGGAGACTTGAATGGATCCATATTGTTGAATAATATAGGCATCTTCTTGAGTAATTGCTATTTTGTTTCTCATTGATAAATAGATGATTTCTTTTTATGCATAGAATAGAGTTTAAGTAGTTGATTTCTTAGCTTGGTTATTGATTTTTTGTTTGGAGTAATGGTTTCTTTGTTGAGTTCATGCATGATCAATAGGTTACCTAGTTCTCTTGTTCCTCGAAAGACAAGTTAGGATATACTTATGTCATTTTCTTGCACATACTGTGCCTGCAGTTCATTAGTCTATGAACTTGGTTCACATTTATGTGGGACTTTATTACAACAATTAAATAGCCCAAAATTTTGGTGTCATTGTCAGGGAATTACTAAAAGGTAAATGGTAAGAAGTTAGTTTTTGTTCATAGTTCGATTGTTTTCTTTGAGTGTCCTTTGCTTTTTCCATATTGGTGGTGGAAAGACAGTAAGATGGAAGGTAAGAACCTACACTACCACTATTGTGAGTCCTTTCAAACCCTATCTGACATATGGTTAAATCATGGTTAGGCCTAGGGATAGAAAGGGTAGATTTTTAAAAAATGATATTCTAGAAAATTTATTTGGTAGAAATAAAACCCCTCCTATTAACCCAGGTGAAAGATATGCAGGAAGCTCATGGATGGAGGGTTCTGCATCAAGGTTGGCCACCCCGCAATATGAAAAAATAGTGGAAAAGGTCCAGGAAAAAGAGGGAGAATCCCAAGACCAACCAGCTGAAGAGCCACAGGTTGGTAGGCTAGTTTCGAACATCGATCCAGTATTAGAGCAGACTGTCAACCAAGAGCATAAATATCAATTTCTTAAGATCCCCCACAACGTGGTCATTTCACAAGTGGAAACTTCCATGGTGGGAGCAAATATAGGATTGCAAGTAGGAGAAAACTTTACCCTTCATCAAATCCAGTAGCTGAGCCACCACTATTGCCATGCCCAGAGGAATTTAGTATATTTGGCCACATGGAAGACAAAGAAGTAAGAAATAGGGAACCAGAAGGAGAGACCTCTTTTGAATTCCCCATACTTGATTTAATGTCGAATGTAAACACGAAAAATATTCCCCCTTCGGTTCTTCCAAATTTTGGAGGTACGGTTACAAAGGATCCAAATGATTTTCTCTTTAAGTTTGACATTATCTGTAGAAGCTATAATTACACTGATGATGCACAAAAATTAAAATTGTTTCCAACAACCTTAAAGACTCATCTCTAAGATGGTTCATGGGACTTGAATATTATTCTATCTGGTCTTGGGAAGACTTGAAAAGTACTTTTATTAAAAAATATCAAGACTACTGTAGGACAAGAGACTCTCGCAATGACATCTTTAAGATGTAACAATCAAAGGAGGAGACTCTTGAAGACTACGTAGAAAGGTTTCTCTATAATATTTAGAAAACCAAAAAAAGTACTTTAAATAATGATACCATCAGGACTATCTTCCTTAAAGGTGTTAGCAACAATTTTTGTCTTGGGCACAAAGGTACCCAGGTCTACAGGTAGCATGGGAAGCGCTCGAGCGTAGCACGAGAGAATCCCTTTTCCAGTTGCAAGTCAAGCGAGCGAGCAAAGTGTTGGTTGTTAGTCACCGAGATTCAATTTCAAAGTGAATCAATGGTCATCGAGTTTACGGGGCTGTCAAGTTTCCTGGGATTTAGCACAAAGGGTAGCTCTCATAGTTCAAGGCAAATCTGGGTCTTCCGATCCAATTCGGATAGGTGGCGACCAGTCGACGTATCGGGGATCGGTGTTTCGGGACACAAGGAGCCTCCCATTCTTTATAGCTGAAATCACTGAAACAACAGAAGCACCTTTAGAGCCGATCTCACTATCCTAGCCCCAGGTCACATCAAGCGAGCATGTAAACGGGGGCAACCCCTTTTATAATAGCGAATATTATCTGGGCCATTCATCTGAAGAACGTGTGGCACGCATCCGCATCATGTCGGCATTCGGGAATTCGAGGGGTAAGCGCACCTTGTTATTAAACCTCTCGAAACCTTGAATCCCAAAATGCCGAAAGTGCCCAGAATTTGGCCCATGATTTTGGTGTTTGGTCACAGAGGAGCAGGCCTAAAGGAGAGGCGCTAGTGTTTATCATTTGACGAGTCGGGCCCACTATATTGCCGAATCATTTTAGAATCATCGGATCTATGGGGGGATGCGTGGAAACCATTAGGTTCTCCCGGCATTTCGCCCATAGTGATTTCGAAGAAATAAGTTTCACTCTTTCCTATCCACGAACCCCGAAATGCCGAAAGCACTCTGAAAAATAGGAGTAAGGGCACGGCCCGTGGTCACTCGAGAAAGAAGTAAGTGTTGTACAAAAGGGAGGCCCAAAAGTGCCGAATTGAGTTTCAGGAAGGGGGCATTGTATTCTATAGATGCTGGCTCAACATAATCTAGATCCCGATACCTGCTGGGAATGAATGAAGAAAGAAGATGGTGGTTGAAACCTCCTCTCACTCATTAATTGCAAAGAATGGGTGTCCCGACCGAAAGCCTACCTGAGATGGCATTCTATACTGGTTCTTTTCATGGAATCCACGTCAAGTCTGTGACTCACCAGAAAAGTCTGCACACGCTAATTCAGCATTTAAAGGCTCAGCTACCCCCCCTGACATGCACCATGCAAAATTAAGGTGGCGTGTGACAGGGGAGTGCAGGCCAGATTTGATTGAAGAGACTCCTCACCCTGAAAGTCCCATAGGCCTCTGTTGGGAAAATTGTTTGGGAGTATATATACTCAATTTTAATATTTTTCAAGCGATCGATGGTAGAGAAAAGCTCCTGATTGTAATGTTTTAACAGACACTCTAGTTCTCTGGTTATGCATCTGTGTGTAAGATTTCTTGTTTAATGAAAGATAGTTTCCTTATTCCATATAGTTTTCATCTCATGCTGAGGGAGTTCATGATTGGCTGATTCACATGAATTATTGCAGTTGTGTTATGATAAAGGATTTATTGTGGCACTATTGTATTCTTTGGTTTTCTGCGTTTGAATGTAAGAAGATCTCGCGTTTAAATGGATTCTCCTATAGTCTACTAGAAACCTGATGTTGATAACAGACCTTCACATCTCTTTGAGACAAGTCCTCCCCCTACTCACCCTTACTACAACTCACTGTTTGAAGTATGTCTAAGACCTCACTTGTGCATGCATGCTTGGCCTAGTTTTGGAGTTGGAACAATACCGTCTGAGTTTACTCCCATTCGATCACCCCTTTCATACACAAATCGTGACATAAACTGATGGGCGTCGGGCTCTGCTCCTACTACAATCCAGGAGTGACTTCCGTTGCCAACATTTCTGGTGCCGTTGCTGTGGACGAAGTTGAAAATATTCCCTGGGATTGAACGACATTGAGCTTCTGATTCTGAAGGTGCATCAGGCATCAGAGCCCTTGAAGATTGCTACTATGCACCTGGTGACTCCATTGTGACGAATCCACTGTGGCGAACCGGCCGTGTCAATTGTGGCTTTCAGAGGCAGACACACACGGTCCCATCCACAACTGCCTCTAGCTACACCAGAAACTGATTCAGAGGCGGTTCTCAGGAAAGGAAAGGCCTCTGAAGGAGAAGCTATTGTTGTTGAACCAGGTAATCTTTCATCTCCTTCTGTAGGAACTCCATTTTCTCCTCCTCAATTTCCTAGCAGACTGCTTTCTGAAGTTTCCCGTTTCCTAAATTTCGAGAGTGTTCCTGTTGAGGTTTCCCCCCTGGTATGGGATTAGAGGGAGAAATCCTTGTCACTCCCATTTCTCCTGAAGCTGTACCTTGGCGTAGACCCAGGACCACAGAAGATTTCCCCACTCCTGGCTTTACTGCTCCTCCTCTTGTTACTGTAGCCGCTTCTGCGCGAAGGGAAACATCAGCCGACTTAATCTCACTAGCCTTCTCCCTAAATACCCTATTGTTCCCCACTCCCCTTAGAATCTCATCCCCAGTATCTCCTTTTCAAGCTCCTTCTCCTCCCATTTCTCTTCCACATAATATCCCTATGGCAAGAACAAATCCCTCCATGACCAGAATTGAGGTTATAATAGCTGCTAGGTATGCTCCTCTTGTCTTACCTCAGCCTCTCAATGGCCTCCCAGCAGATGGATACCTTAAGCAGCTGCCCAATTTTACAGGCGAGGGGGACATAACTACAGAAGAACACCTAGAAGCCTTCTACACTTTCACGGATGATAATGTTATCATGCATGGAGATGTATGGATGATAATTTTTGTCCATAGTCTCCAAAGAGAGGCTAGAAAATGGCTTAAGGCCCTTCCCCCTGGATCTATTGATGGGATCGAAGCTTTAGATAATACCTTTTTAAGACAGTGGGGAGATAAAAATATTTCATGTATTACATGACAGAGTTTGGGTCTTTGAAGAGAAAAGAAGGAGAGTCTGTCTCCGACTTCTCCAAGAGATTTAATAAAATGTACAACAAAATCCCTACTAAGATAAAACCCTCTGAAGCCTCTGCAAAGATCACTTATGCTAGCGCCTTTGATCCTAATTTCTGCCTCCTGTTGAGGGAAAGAAGAGCCACTACTCTGGCCCATATGCAGGATGCAGCCGTGGAGGTAGAATCTAACATATTGGTTGTCGACTGACTCAGGAACACTGCTGGTAGAAATATATCCAGGCAGAGGCCTGAAGCTTCCTCATTCAGTTCCTCTCCCCTGCCCCTTTAGACAGATGAGACAGCTAGGGTACTAAAGTCACTTTTTGCTAGAATGGAAAGGTGGGAGTTAGAAGGGAATCCCATGTACAAAAATCCCCAGAATGCTGATGGTAGAGGTTTCAGGAGACCTAATAACAATGGACCTATAATGATCCCAAGCCATTATGCAAGGATCATCACTGTTTTGGTGTCTTTTTAAACTTTTTTTCTGAGTGAGGTATTTCATCAAACACTTTGTTGATCTACCTTTTATATGTGTTTATATGTGTGTATGCAGCAAATAACAGAAAGAGATAACCATGGAACATACCTCAACCATATGCAATAAGATAGACAAGCCAAAACATCTCAATTCTTCTTTATTCATAAAATAGAGAAACCTGCTACAATGAAGATGTCGATTTGGAATGCTCAACAGATGGCCAAGAAGATAGACAATAGATAAGAGCTGCTACAAAATGCTCCCACTAATACAAAAGATGCCTCCAAAGGATAAATGAGAAATGAAGATCAATACAAGCAGATCTGAATGCCAAACTCTCCAGCTGAAGAATGCCATGCTCCAATAGAAGGCTGAAACCCTCAATAACTCGGCCCTACTGCCAAAAGTGTCCAATCTCCCTAATAAATATACCAACTAA
>JASDQU010374323.1:22434-37258 GCA_032191745.1 Picea mariana | reverse complement strand
ATTGACTCAAAGATGACACAGGGAATGACCTTGTAGCAAATCGAATGAGAGACAAATGGCTTTCCCAAACCGGCTTCAAATGTAATGAATAGGGGGTGTCATGTTCAAGAGCGACACTTACTGCCAATCAATACGAAGATGAAAAACATATCCCTTTCCCAAATTTTCCCCCACCATTTCTGGCAAGTACCTCTTTATTTTTATGCAAGCTTGAGGAGGATAACATATGCTTGTTGATGTAAGCTCATCCTTCGGACGAGTCCCTCGGAGTATGTTTAACGAACCCTAAGAAGGAGTGGTTCGGTCCCATTTCGGGTTTGTCAATGTTTGTTTAACGAGTCCAAAGCTAGAAAACTTGAAGGTTTTTCATGATTATAGAGTCTGGAAAAACACTTAAAAGAGAACTCTCTCAGCTCTTTTTTCATAAAATAGTCTGGACGAGACCGAAAAAGAGATAAATTATTGCTCACTAGATGCTTACTTCAAATACTTTATTGAGCATGAAAATAGCAAGGTCGCTCGGCGATCTTTTCATGTTTAGAGAGTCTGAAAAGAGATTAAAGAGGACTCTAGGGGGGTTCCTTTTTCGTATAACCTTGTTGATCCTGAAAAAGTGATAAAAGTATGCTCGATCGCCTTCTCATGTATTTACGAGTGCAAGAACGGACAAATACCACGCTCAAGGTTTTATACAAAAACCATAAAAAACAATCAAAAACATGCGATGTCAAAGAAAAACATGTCTGTATCCCTGTATTTGACCATCAAAATCGTCACGCCTGCAAAAGTTATACTCAAAATGACCTTAGGGATTAGGGTTTAATAGATAAATAATCATAAAAAACCAAATGACATAGTAAAAGTAAATAAAAAGGAGTAAATTCTCTTTTTACCAAATCATTTTTACCTTTCCACTATTTGAGCTCAAAAACCCCTCTTTTACCCTCAAAGTTCGGCATCAGTTTGCGGGAGCTACGAGAGACTATTCAGCGAGCCATCTACGATAGTAAGGTAGGCTCTTTGTCCTTAACACTTTCATGGTTTAATTTTGCAATTTCATTGGTTAAAATGTCATTTTTTATTTGATTTTTGAAGCCCTACTTGCGCTCTACCATTCTCGCAGGCAGGCTACATGGGACTTGCGAGAATGGGGCATTCTCGCAGGTGACCCTAAGGCATCCTGCGAGGTTCTCGCACTATGCACACAAGGTACCTGCAAGAACCGCAAAGCTCAATTTTTTTTTTTAAATTTAGCCAATGAAAGAGAATGAATTCATGAAAAAAGTTACTAATCTTCTTAATGTGTATCTTATGCAGATAATTAGCCATCAAAATGGTGCTTGAATGGCGTGAAAGGGAGCATGAAGAAGATAATGCAATGGCCGAAAATCATCCACCTACTATAGCTGCTTTGAGAGACTGTGGGCTCTTGAAGTAATTTCGCATCCCGGGCATGAGGGCCCAAGTCAGCCTATTAGAGTACCTGGTGCGTATGTGGGACCCTGATCAGCAGGTATTTCATGTGGGGGTCCACACACTATCCTTAGACATTGAGGACATTTACTTTTTGACTGGATTGTCACGGCGGGGGTACTATGTGAGCCTGACTGGTAGCAGAGGTGGTGGGCTACAGATGAGTGAGTACTGTCATTTACACTGCGTTCCTGAGGTTGAGAGAAAGAAAGGAAAAGTAGCTATTTGGGGGGTACGATATTTGACCCTCCGTACTATCCTATTTACTATATCTCAGATGGTTGGGATTTCTACTCCTCACATGGCGTTACATGGTTACTTCCAGTATGATATTGAGTGTACTGAGCCTCGAGTGTTCAACTGGGCAGATGTTGTGCTTCGCAGTATAAAAAAGTTGTTGACCAAATGCAGACGAGGTGACCTGAAGAAATTCGAGTACGGATCTTTGTTAGTGTCCTTATTCCTTGAGAGGGTACCATTACTGAGGCTACAGTTTGAGTGGAATATACCGGGTCCCAGGGATCCAAGGATGCTGAGATGGTGTTGGCTCATGGCTCGACACGTAGCAGGACCGATCATCAAGTATGATGATACTTTCTTTGACTGGCTTCAACCACAGTTGTTGATGATTGACGACTATGCTTATGCCGGGTTGGATTTTCGAGGAGATCCAGACTTAGTACTGCCAGAGGATGCTCAGTGGGGGAACCTTGGTAAGAAGTACACACATTTTTTCCTTTTTAAATGTTTTTGTGAATTTTTATCATATTCAAATGTTTTTGTTTTATATGTTCATCCAAAGACTAATATAAAATCGTTTGTTGATGACACAGATGTTGGACCTTACCGACCTCTTGGTACTTCTCCCATTCAGCAGTGAGGAGAGGTAGCGGCAGTGCCACAATATGCTGAGGATTATCAAGTGGTGGAACAAAATCTGGAGGGCTTGGCCGCAGATATTCCAGACATGACTCTGGAAGTGGTTCCACGACGCGATCAACATCATACTATAGGAATATCAGTGTCCATGAGTTTACTTCTCCAAAGGGTTTCTCGGGTAGTTGTGTGTTACCATGAACGTCATCCATGACATCACCTTGTAGAAGCTATGAGATTTAGATTTTGACATTTTGGTCTTCGGACAGACTTTTTGTAACAAACTCTTTTGATCGTTATATATACAGACGACTTCTACCGGTTTATCTTATATTGTGTGAATATTAATGTGATTGATTTATAAATGATTCAAATGTCTTTCCAACACATAATTAGCCAATGCATCTGTTAATGTATTTAGACATCTAGGAATATGTTTATATTCAATGTGATCAAAATAATGTTCCAAGAGGCGAATTCGCAAATACACCCGTAACAAATTAGGACTTCGAATAGAGTAGATATTACTTAACTGTAGTACTACAAGCTGCGAGTCAAGTCGCACAACCAAATGACGAATTCCGAGCGAGATAGCATCAACCAATAATTCAATAACGACGCTATACTCTGCAATGTTGTTGGTCACATGGTCGAGACACACGCCTCGTAAGGATACAAGTTCGTTTAAAGGGGCGTAAATTGCCCACACAGTGGAAGAAAGATTCTGAGTACTATGGCTAGCGCCATCAGCGAAGCCAATATAGGGTAGTGAAGACTCTGACATCTAGAAATCAAACACAATGTCACATAAGGGAAGAGACTAGATAACAAAAGAAAGCTATAGTAACACACAAAAAGTATGATACATTAAAAATACAAGTACTTGTGCATCGATAATTTTATGCATAGTACTTCTTCAAGTACAACCCATTCCTGGGTTCACTCAAAGGGATACCATCGTAATATACCAACTCATACACTCCTTTTTCCAAAACTTGTCGAACGATATAAGGACCTCGCCACATGGGTTCGAATTTCCCAGCTCCTAACATATCTCGATCTTGTTCATAGAGAAGAACAAGATCACCTTCGGAGAAAACGCAAGGCTTGACATGCATGTCATATTGGGCTTTGACATGCTTCTTCTGGGCTTCTATTACTAGGGTGGCATCACGTCGAGTTTCATCTAATCACATTAGATACAATAGACGTTCTTCTTCAGCAAAAGTGTTGGGTAGGAGTTCAACAACTAGTTTTAAAAAGGGTATCTTGCATTCGAAAGGGAGAATGGCTTCCACACCATAGACTAATCGAAAACATGTAAATCCAGTAGTGGACTTGACAGATGTCTGGTATGCCCACAATGTCGAAAACAACATTGTGTGCCAACTTGTTTTATGAATCTCTATCATTCGTCGAAGCATAGTTATGAGAACTTTGTTAATCACTTCGACTTGGCCGTTGGCTTGTGGATAATAGGGCGTTGAGTTATCATGGTGAAGACCCAACTTTTCAGTAATTTTAGACATCATAAAATTCCTAAAGAGGCTACCGTGATCAGTGACGATAGCTTGGGGAACACCAAAATGAGCTATGACGTGATTAAAAAGAAACAATGCTACAGTCTTTCCAGTGTTGTCAAATGTCGGCATCGCCTCAGCCCATTTCGTAAAGTAATCAATGGCTACAATGATGTAACCATGCCCCCCGATCGAGTGAGGGTGACATGTCATGAAATCGATGCCCCATTTCGCAAAGGGACCAAGTGAGACCACAGGGTGAAGAGGAGTAGGATGTGACCGAATCTTCTGATTGTAGGTCTGGCAGGCATGGCATTTATGAATGGAAGTAATGCAGTCGTGAAACAAAGAAGGCCAAAAATACCCTGCACGTAAGATCTTCTGGGCAGTAGCATACCCAAACATATGACCACCACATGCTCCGGAATGGCAGTCATTCAAAGCTTTCTTAGCTTCATCGAATGTTAGACAACGTCGAAAAATAGAGTCAATCCCCCAATGATAAAGAGTATCCCCGAGGATAATGTATTGACGATCTTGATAGTGTATTCGACGTCATTCAGTACTAGACAAGGTAGGCCAGAAAGTCTGGGTTTGGAGATATATAATGATATCCCCATACCAAAGATCATCAGTGCTAATAAGGAAAATAGATTCATCGGGTAATGAATCTGTTGCTACATTTTCCATTGCAGAATGGGGAATATCACATATCAGCTCAGCAAATACTAAGGACTTCTTTGACTTGGCATGTTCGAATTCCAAGTCAAACCCTTGAAGTATCACAATCCATTTGGAGTATTTTCCCCCTAGCAATTGACGTGTCAGAATGTGTTGCATAGGGTTGCAATGGAAAATCACCATAGTTTTGCGTGAGAGGATATAGTGTCGGAAGCGTTGGACGGCTTGAACTGCAGCCAAGGCTAGTTTTTTGACATGTTGATACTTGATTTCAGTCGGCGTGAGACTTCGACTCAAGTAGTAAATAACATGTTCATTGTGAGCATCATCCTCTTGGACGAGAACCATGCCAATGGTGTAATCCGAGGCAACAAGGTAAATGAAATAATCGCGACTGTAATCTAGCGAGAAGAGAAGAGGAGTGTGCGTTAGAGACAAATTTAAAGCTTCAAAAGAATTGTTGGCAATGGTATCCTAGACGAACTTGAAATCCTTCTTTAAAATCCACATAAATCCACGAGTGATCTTAGCGTAATTTGGGATAAAACGATGAAGAAAGTTTGTTTTTCCCTGCAAACTTTGCAACTGGCACAGTGTAGAAGGAGGAGGGAGATTAAGGATCACCTCAACCTTCAAAGGATCCACCCAGATACCTTGACGCGAAATGATAAAACCTAGAAGACGACCGGATTCTACACAAAAAATGCACTTATGAGGATTTAAACGTATATGGTAGAATCGACAGCGAACGAAAATGGCGCCGAGGTGGGTTGGGTGATTGACTCGATGCATATAATGAGTGGGTAAATCATCCAAATAGGGTTGAATGATATGCTTGATATCATGAAAAGCATAAGACATAGCGCATTGAAAAGTGGCGCCATCATTCTTGAGACCGAAAGGAAGTTTCTGGTAGCCAAAAGTACCCCAAGGACAAATAAAATCAGTCTTATGTTGATCCTCGGGAACGATGTTAATTTGATTATTGCTGGAGAAACCATCCATGAGAGAAGATTTCACTTTCGGTGAAGTCATCGAAAATATGATCGACGAAAGGGGTAGAAAAGTTGTCTTTTGGACAAGATTTATTGATATCCCTATAATCAACACAAACACGAATCATACCTTGTTTCTTGTCAATTGGGACAAGATTGGAAACCCATTTTGTGACAGCCACTGGATAAATAAAGCTGGCTTTTAGAAGTTTCTCGACTTCGATCTTTATAGAAGCCGCTTTACGCGGGTGAACTAGACGAAGGCGTTGCCGGATGGTTTTAGCGTTAGGATATGTCTTTATTTCATGTATCACAATCTCAGTGTGGATACCTGGCATTTCTTCATAACTCCAGGCGAATATGTCACGAAACTCTTTGAACAGGGATGTATAGGTGACTATTTCGTCAGGGGAACACGAAGTTCCAATATGGACATTTTCGACGATTCCAGGTTTGATGGATATTTCAATGGGAATCATGGGCAAGATATTACTTAAGTTATATTCGGTAAACACATCACGTGCAGACTCAAGAACAGTGGAAATGACGACAACGGTCGACGGGGTCGAAATCCATTGGTAGTTCTCAAGAGTATGTTGGTCCAGAAAGAGGATAGAACAATGATGCCCATCATCCCAAGGGGTGTCCTCCATGACGGACATGATCATCTCGTCAGTGGGAAAAACAACATGAAAAGGATCAGGAGACAACTCATCAAAAGAGGGGGTAGAAGGTGTTGATGATTGAATGGCATGATAGGCAGATTCAACTGGACTTAATGGCATTACATCGCCAAAACGAATATGATCTCCAGGGTCAGGGACTATCCAAGGGTCGTTAGACATAGGAAGTTCATGAGGAAAAGTGGAGATCATGTTGATAGAAGCAACAGATGAGCGTGGAACATCGGGTAGTGGAATGGGGAAAGTACCCATTAACAAGGAGTCCTTTAGAAGGCCTACACCGACGTTCTCATAACCCGGTGGGGTTTTAGCAATAAATGGTACGTTGCCAATACGAGTATCAAAATTGAAGAAGGCAAGTTGGTCAACTGTAACATCCTTTCCTTGATGAGGGAAATGTACTACATGGAAAAGTGTTGACACAATGACGCGCATGGAATCAATCTAGCTACGGCCAAGCAGAAGATTATAATCAAGGGGAGCGTCAAAGAATTCCACTTCAAATTGGACCATCTTTCCTTCTAATGTGATGGGCAACGAAGGAAGAACACCATAGGGCCTAAAACCAAATCCATTGAAGGCTTTAAGAGTGTTTTGTGATTCATTCAAAGAAGGAGAGCCAATGGCTTTCCAGCAAGCAAGAGACATGACGCACATCAAGGCACCCTCGTCGATAACTGTTCGAAAAATGTTCTTATCAGAAACAACAACTTGGATTTGGAATGCAAGTTGAGGGGGTAACCTAGGAATGTGATCGTCCAAGCAAAGATTATTAAATTTGTATCTGTCGGATCAATTCCACCGATAGCTTTCAACAATGCCTTCTGTTGTGCGGGACAAGTTTGAAGGACTTCAATGGATGACATCGCAGAAGGTGCTTGGGCCATATCTTCAACAATACTGTAGTTCTAGGCCGCACGAGCATGAGGATTGAAATCCGATTTTCGAACGACACCCTTTGGGGGGGGTCGCAGAACTGTGTCGAGGCTCGGTCGTTCGAGATGAAGAGGACCGTTGGTAGGTGGAGTCAAGAGAGAGGGTTGTACCAAAGAAGGGGGTAAATCATCAACCTTCTCCTTAGCGGGAGAATAATCTTTGGCTCGAGTATTGAGCGCAACGTTGTTCTGATAGAATCAACAATACACATCAAAACATAAGAGGTGGTAGAAGATGAGGGTTGGTCATTTGCCCCCCAAATGGGATTGAACGAACTTGGATATGGTTGGCCCATGCTAGGGGGTGTGATAGATGCAACTGGAAACTGCTGCCCCCCAGTCGATTGAGGAGGATTTTGGATCAACTGATTCCAATACTGGGCCAAATATGGAGGTATGTTTTTCCCATAAGGTGGAGTTGGTCCTCCCATCGAAGGTGGTGTTCCAATTGGGTTTTGCCAACTGAGAGGGGGTTGAGTTATAATACCTTTATGAGATTGGCCACCAATCGGAAATTGATAAGTTGGAGTGAATGACGGAATAGTGCCACTAGGATTAAGAATGCCAGTAGAAGATGAAGAAGGTCCTCCAAAAGGAAATTGAGGGAGTGTTGGGACAAAACCGTGAAGAAAGTGCCCAGAAGAAGAAGGACCACTAGGAGAGTCGGATGGAGTTTGCGTAGGAGTAGGAATGGAAGCATTCAATGCACGGTATCCAAGTGGTAGTGTCAGATTGACATTGGGCATTTGCGGTGTGTTGATGGAAGCAAGACTAACCGCAGTGAACCTGGTTGGAACACTCGTAGTAGCTGAAAGATGGGCCATTTCGGCAGGGATGGTAAAATGATAAGCTGTAGTCAATGGTACTGTCTCTGGACTAGAGATTTCAGAAATCACAGGTGAATTAAGTTCAAAAATCATAGGTGAACCTGGACCAAAAAGGTCTCGGCAGAAAACACCTGTAGACCAAAAAAGATCTTGGCCTTCTATACCGGGAAAGGGTCCAACTGGTGATCCAGAAGATGTAACAACTAATTCTCCGAAAGAATTTAGTCGCATAAACGGTCGCTCTAAATCAAGGTGATGTTGAAAGTCCTCTCGAGTATTAGTAATTTAAAAACGTTCTAGAGAGTCAATTCGTTCCACTTGTGGTATGGTAACAACTGTGACTTCACCTTGCCGAGGAGATCCCTCAGGTGTACTTGTAGGCAAGGTTTGAGAACCTTCCAGATGCTCTGGAGATAAACCCTGCATTCTATGTGAATGATGTGGAGGAGCTATTGTAAATGAGTGACAAACTTTGAGAAGAAAATCCTATGGTCAACTTTGAGAAACAAAAAACACGCGCTAGTAAAAAAATTCTAGGAAACAACACCAAGCAAGCAAGACCTTCTAATTTCGAAGCCACTAGTTGGTGATGAAATCCAACGTCGCAACAACGAGACGAGAAGGGGTGGGGCTAGGGTGGAAAAGTTACACTGACGACCTGTTTAATGGACTTACACCCTGGTGCAAGCTCCCACACATAATCATGGGTATACCCTTCAAGGAGCCCGAGTGAGTTTGGTCAACGTCAATTCCAAGTACCGTGAAGAATTTCCCCTCCACAGTCACCTTGGGTACGAACCTAGAAAGATAGGCCACTAAGGTCACCACCAACAATAATAAATCATGGGGCGACAGTCGACAGTCCGATCCACACGCAAGGGCAGGGTATCTAGCCCGAAATCAACTCAAAAGGATTCCACTCATCATTGTGGGTATACCTCCGAGTGATCCCCGTAATACGTGCAATATCTACACTGATATCATCAAAGCAGGGTGAGTAACTCTACCGATATCAATGCAACCTCGTGTTGACCCTTGTGTGAGAAGGTCTTCCCAGGACAAGGTGTTGCAAATGGAATTTAACACTCCCTAACACAAGATGCTATTGTGTGTCTTGATCTTTTGGAGAGTGTATCTCTCTTCCTACTCCAAAGCACTAGCCTAGCTAAATGTTGGTGTAATAGAGCCCTAGAAAAGAGTTACTAGATAAATTTTATGATTACACAGTGTTATTAAGAGTTGTTGTTTACTTAAAGGAAATGGAGGTGAAACTTATGTTGTATGACTCTGACCCAACAATGCAAGGATGAGAATGAAATGTATCACTTTTCGTTCAATGAATCCTATGTATGGGAGAGAGAAAGTTTTCCAGATCAACCTTGAACTACAATGCAAAATTTCCTTTAAAATGCAAATGCAACAAATCACACATCAATAACAATTCTCCATTGTGTGTTTTTCAATAATTTCAACAATTTGATTTTCAATGTTTTCGAAGATGAAAAAGATTTTTTGAAAGAAAAACTTTTGTTCACTTTTCAAAAAAGGACCCTCACTATACCAATGAGAGTACCGAAAATCAAAAACCAAAGAACAAGCAATGATAAAAACCCAATCTACTCTTTCAATGAAAACAAAAATAAAGAGCAAACCGATATAGTCTTTTCAAGTGCACAAGAAAAATGATCTTTCAAACAAAACAAATGATAAAGACCAAGAAAACTCAACTTTCAACCGATCACCGGTCCTTAACTAATCAAACACACTCAGATTCCGAAATCAGAGAGTATGGTATTTCCAAGAAAAGTCAAGAAACGAAATTCAAGACAAAAGTGACAAGAAGAGCTTTGAAATCCTAAGAATGTTCATGCATGCAAACGAAAACAAGAAAGACATCAATCAATGGTCCAAGAAACTCTTATGAGGCACCTAAACTAATCTAGGAGTTAAAAATTCCAACACTCAAATCCAAATTGTTGAAAATAGGAGTTCGCAGGCTGGTAGTATTACACAGTGTGAGAATCACTGATTCTCACAGGTGACCCTTGAGCAGGGTGTGGGAACCTCGCACTGAAACCTAAAGGCAGAGTGCGAACCCTACCAATTCTCGCAGGCTGTAGTGAAGTGCAGTGCGAGAATGTCTGAACATAGTTGAAATTTTGGAAAATGAAGCAAAATTTGAAAAGTCCTCTGGACCCAGAGGGTCTATCAGGATATCCTGAAGACTCAGAGATTGATAGGAAAGGAGAAAAGTAAAACCAGAGAAAATGGCCACAGAAAAATACCAAAAGCCACAAAGAAAATGGGATTATTCCCCAGTGGAATCACCAATTTTGTTATCGGACTAATTGGTAGGTGCAGACACTAACTGATCTCCCTAGATCCACCTGGATCTAGAACAAAACAGGACAGGACATGACTCTTTCTCTAAGTTTTGACTATTGAATTAACTAGGAGGAATAAACAAGTAACATACCTTATTATCGCTTCCTAGGGTCTTTGTTGCTCCTTCTTCGCTCCAGTGCTCTCGTGAAGTCAAGACCAAGACAACACAAACCAACCAAAGTGACGATAGCACAATATATTCAACAGTTAACCTATGTGTATGATCAAGGAATTACGCAATAAAGTAGAAATAGCTTTATGGGAAAGGGACATGCCAGTGTATCATATTAATGGAAAGTAAATATTACAACCTGAGCCTTGATGTCGCAAAATTCCTTCTGATGGATCTTGTCTCCGACACACACACTTACTCAATCCTTGCATGAAGAAGATCAAATCCTCTTGATAGACTTGCTAGAGTCTCCAAGCTGTTGTTCAATTCTAAGTCCTTCACACAATTCTTTCACCAATTCTACAATTAATCTTTCTTAACCTTTTCCATGAGAATTCCCTCAATATATAGGAGATAATGAATTGGTTACTTGGATAAGAATGATCCCAAAATATCAGGGAATCTAGTACTAGGATAACCATTCGAATGCCAACCCATCGTTCTAGAAGATTCTCTTCTAGAAGCATTGAGAATTCATCTTTTTACATGATTTATAGAGAGTTCGCACCCTAGCAGTTCAACACAGTGCGAGAAGTTCGCACCCTATCTTAAGGCAGACTATGAGAATCAGGCATTCTCGCACCCAAATGTACTAGCAGGTTGCGAACCTTCCTCAAAAATGAGTTTTCTGGGAAGAGATGAAAGTAACTTTTCTCAGGAGAAAGTTCATATGAAGAGCCTGAGTACACCATCATCAATACATCATCATGATGACCAAAATCATGGGTAACACCTTCCTATATACCTTTCCAAATCATTGTCCATATTTGTGGTAGGGACGTTCCTGAGACTAGTGTTGATGAAGGTGAATCAGTTAGTATTTTATCCTCCATTTATTGGAAAGCTTTAGGTTCTCCTCCGCTTGCACCCATGTCTCAGAATCTGTTGTCTTTTAATAGAATGGATAGTCAAACTTTATGGATCCTTCCTCATTTTCTTGTTACTTTAAGAGGGAAAACTATCTATATTGATGTGATAGTATTCCAGAATCCCTTGGATTTTAATTTCATCCTCGAGAGAGGCTATGTTTATGATATGAAGGATCTTGTGTCCACAGTATTTCAAGAGATGTGTTTCCCTCACAGTGGAAACGTAGTAACCATATACCAACTTTAATTCATTGTCCCTCATATGACGGTCAACCATCTAAATTCCCTAAAGATTCCTTACATGTCAGCAACATCCACCCCGCCGTAGGTCAATTATGTGGGAGCATGTCCCATGCATTCAACTCTGAATGAGAAGGAATCTCTCCCTTCTTCTAGTTTATATATGGTAGTTGACATGGTGATTTCTTTGATAGAGATATTAGAGCCTAATCTCCTTGCCCCTATTACGACCCTCGACATGTATTCCTTCCAAAGTGTGATTGTGCCATCTAGAGAAGATCTCTTGGAAGACATGATTGAGGTTTTCTCCTTGACATGTATTCATTCTAGAGCATTTTCATCTTGGAAGCCATGATCAAGTAGAGGTTTTGAGCACATTCTATTTTCTAATTTCAAGCTCATTAAAAAATGAAACCAGATTCGAGCATAGTTCCCATTTCTATGTCAAGCTCATTAAAAAATGAAATAGAGAGCCTCAAGCATAGTTTCTAGTTTTAGGCTTTTGTCAAAATGAGAGCATAATTTTATTATCAGTGACAAGAACATTAAAAATGAAACAAAGGTCTCAGAATCGAACCTAGAGGTCATGAGAAAAATTGTTTTTCTGTGTCAATCTTGTTAAAAACTGAAACAACCACCTCTCCCATTGAGTCGAATCTTTGCTATATCTCTTAAATATTGAGTCAATTCTTTTTATATATCTCATTAATATTGATTCGATTATTTTTCTAGATCTCGTAAACATTGAGTCGAGTCTTTCACTAGATCTTGTAAATGTTGAGTCTAGTCTTTCCATAGATATAGTAACTTGACCTTATTTTCATCCAATAGTGTCGATTGATTCTCTTTCTTCTTCTGGTGAACATTTTCCTATTAGTAACCAAGATTCTATTTGGTATATAAATTGGCAATGGTATAATATTTTGTAAACTCTATACGAAAAAGAAACTATTTGGAGTCTCCTTTAATCTCTTTTCACACTCCCTAAACATGAAAGTATTGTCGAGTGATATTGCTCCCATTCACACTCATTAAAAGGTTTTAAAGGGTGTCTTTCGAGTGGTAGTTTATCTCTTTTTGAGCCTTGTGATAATAATTACAAAAAATTACTACTTTAATCCAGCATGATTAGAAGAGTTTGCCCCTATATTGTTTTACACCTTTTTTAGTCTTGGGAGACTAAATTTATTAAAAAGTAATCCATAGAGTCGTCTTTAAGTTTTTTTCATACTCTCTAAACATGAAAAACCATCGATTTTACCTTCTTTGGGCTCGTAAAAACTTGCATTGAAGGACCTATGTGAGTCTGATCTCTAGGACCCATACAACACTGAACCCCTCCTTCCTCAAGTTCGCTAAACATATGTCGAGGGACTCTTCTAAAGGATGAGCTATATCGAGCATCTATTATCCTCCTTAATCTCATTAAAAAAATAAAGAGGTACTCATCTATCTATATGGGGGTGGGATTGAAAAAAGTGGGTCAAGTTTGTTGGAATCCATTATGGCAGTTATTGTCTCCCTTGAACATGGCACCTCTTTGTGTCTCATCTTATAGTTGGGTAATTTTCTTTTCTCTGAGTCATACCAATTCCATGTGTCCTTATACTTTTTCATTCCAGTCAAAGAGTTCTCTTATTTTCATCATATTATGTTCTTGGTACTTGTCAAGTCAATGTTTCCAAGTTAGTTGTTGTGCCTCATCATGTTCAAGGGAAGTTTCACTTCAAACCATCCATCTACAGTATTTCTAATTTCAGTTTCCTTTGTTATTCCATACTCATTCAATCCACAATCTCACATCACTTTCATGTGTCAGTTTCGTTTCGATGATGGGGGACACATCAAGGCCCTATTTCGATGAGTCTTTTCCTATCGAATTCATCACATTATCTAGGAATTATACTTAGAAACTAGTTAGTACCTTTGGATCTGCATGCCTCAATGGAAATCCTCCTCACTTTCGATAGTAGTTTTACATCATCGACCTCTGATCGAATGATTCCATGAATGTTTTACCTCAAATCATTTATTTTCATTCTATAGAATTTACTAGGGTACCTTGGGATACATTATCATCATTAGTGATTCACCCCACACTTGTTAACGGTTTACCTCATTATCCAATAATCAAGTGGTTTCTACCATATTCGAAATCAAATCATATGTTCACATGGATAGATTCGTACCACATGGGAATCGGGATGAAGAACTTGGGTTGGGAACTCACTTTGTTATGTTGTTTTCCCAGGCTACGATGTAGATCATTTGATCATGTAAAATATTTATGTACAATCACCATGCTGGAAATCTTATTGATATATATATATTGTCACATATTTTTGCATTGTATTGATCTGTGGTTATGTTTTGTCATCTCATAGCTCCAGTGTTTATTTTTCATGGTTCTGATAAGTTCATGTCATGGACATATGGATCCATACTATCTGATTGGTGGCCATATCCTTAGTTAGTCTTCTCATGGATCCATAGTGTATTGGTTGGTGGACATGCTTTGAGTCATCTTTTATTCTAAGCATAGGTATGAATACCTTGGAAATGGTACATATTTGTATACTGATTGATGATTGTTTGCAACTTCTGCCAGGTTCTCCTATTCTAGCACCCTTGAATTGAAAAAGTTATAAAGTGTTTTGGCCATCAGTTTCTCTTCTGTCCTCACACTTTGGGGGGCATCTGTTACACACCAAAATTTCACACTTAAGTGTCACACCTATTTAGACCTAAGTGTCGCAAGTGTCGTAAAGTTTCGTATGCACCTTACTAAGTGTTGCATGAACTTTACTAAGTGTCACAACACCTTGACACCATGAAAGAACATTTTTCACAATCTCTAGTTAGTGTGGAGGATAAATATTTCATATGAAGTTCAAAATACTATGTGCACATGAATTATTTATTATTATTCATAAAAAGGAAATTAATTTAGTGTGATCCACCTCACATTTAGTTTCCTAATATCAAGGAGAAGTTGATAATATCATGTATGGTTGAGATATTTTATCAAACCAAAATCCTAATTTGGTGGATCTTGAGAGATATTTCCTCCTTAAAATCCTCGAGAGATATTTTCTCCTTAAAATCCTTGAGAGATATTTTCTCCCTAAAAATCTTGGAGATCCCAATTTTGTGGATCTAGTGAGTGAT
>JASDQU010374323.1:0-22231 GCA_032191745.1 Picea mariana | reverse complement strand
CTTTTATTCTGGAGGAAGCATCAACATTTTGATGTCAAGATTCACGCAAGGGTTGGATGAGGATATCTTGGAGAAGTGTTTCATCGTCAAGAATTCTTTGTAAGTGCCTCTTTTTGGATTTCTAGTTTGATCCAGATAGATGTTGGTTGCCTCCCACCTATTCCAACTGCCTCATTTTGGCAATTTTCCAGTTGGGCAATTTTTTCCCTACTTTTCGGGTCCCTAACTTGCGAGGTCATTTTGAGGCCCTAAACAATATTTTTTAGGGATCTCCATAGTCAAAAGCACCTTTGAATGGATAGTAGAAACATGTGTATTCTTCGGATATACCTTTACAATGGGATATTGTGCTCCTAAAACATAGATCGTATGAAAAAGTTACGACCCCAGGAAGTTGATGTACTAACTTACCCAAATGGGGCCCACATGACTTTTGGCACTTCATCTCCTAGGGTTCCATTTTTTGGATGTCTAGGGTTTTTGAAATTCCTATTTATTGTAAAAATTCTTTCAGAGCCTCATTGTAATCATCTTCTTGTTGAATGAGTGTAGCTGTCACATCTCTTCTCAGAGACAAGTCACCACCATTCTAGCAAGCTTGTTTTCGTTGCATTTTACAGTTTCAGCTTATTTCCTTATTGGATAGAAACCAGTTTTACTTTATATTTTTTATTCAGTGTCAAGCATCTTTTGATAATAATCTGTATTCATTTCTTTGTGCAAATATATTCTAGATCATAATTAATATCAACTTGGCCTATTCCCTTCTAGTTCATGTTTTCTACATTTACTTGTCTATTGAAATTTTAGTCTTCGTAGATAGATATGATTTATATAATAATATAGAGTAGGAGAAAGAGTACCTTTAATAGTCTTTGTAGTGTTTTAGTTTCATTAAGGAGCTTGGAGACCAAGCATCAGGATTGGAGTAGCGAGGAAGAACATCGCAACCATGTGCACTAAATTATTCTTCTCTCTTGCTTGATTGATTTAGTTAGATATATAGGGAAAGTAGTAAACACATGTTCTCTTATGTCTTTGGACCAAATATAGGAGTCTTGGTTCAAAGGGGAGCTTATCTTGTCCGCAGGGTAAGATTTATCAAAACAATATCTCAAAGACTCTCCAAGATATGCCTCAAGAAATATACCAAAATATCCAAGGCATACTTAAAAACATGTATAAAAACATACCTTTCCTCATGAGGAAACCCTAATCCATCAGATTTATGATCATCATACCTTTATCAACCTTAGCATTAATACAAGGCCTCCTTCGAAACATTTTCACAGATCTGCAACTCATACATTGTCAACCTGCAGATATCCATGCTTTGTTGTGACCCATGTACATCCTCTCTTTGCTCCATTGTGACCCATGTACATCCATTATTTTATCCAATGTGACTTGCATAAATCCACTCTTTTCTCCATTGTGACCCATGGAAAACCTCATAAATATGAACCTTTCTCCAATATGACCCGCGGATAACCTCAGAAAACTAGTATAGTAATCTCTTTCTCTCTTCAACCTCCTTTCTCCTAAGACATATTTCCTTTTCTAAGATCGCCAATCCTCCTAGCACAAATGTAGACCCATTTATGCTAGTTACATACCATAAACACACTTGCTGGGATGAAAAAATGAGAGGTTTTTTTTATGTATATTTATACTTTTCCAATTGCCTCCTTTACTTACCTTTAGGGCTGACGTATAATTTCTTGGCACAACAACTTTTCTCCTTTAATTAATTTTGAGGCTGACTTGTAAATTATTATCCTTAGATCTTGGGCTTCAACTTTAATAGGGCATAAATTCTCAACTATGAGGAACCACGTGACATACCTCCTACCGTTATAAATGACATGATGAGTGTTGGCCCTTGACTAAGTTTTGAAGGATCTGGTCAAGTTTGACCTATTTTCAAACTTCGACAGCTTGTCGAAGGAGGAGCGCAAGACAAAGAAGAGATCACCGGATCTCAACCCCTTTTTGGGTCCTTTTTGGGATTTGGGAATATGTAATGGGTATGGGATGTTGGCCCATGGGTTTTACCCATGATTAGGCCTATTTTGTATGTATAAATAGAAGGATAGGCAATGTAAGAAGTAGTGTGTGCAAGTTGGCTAAGTGCTAAGAGTTGGATCTGTGTGATCAAATATTGTAAGGATTCCTGCATACTATGTGAGACTTGCAAAGCAAAGTGCAATTCATTGTAGCAAGACTGTGGAAAGCTTTGTGCTGGAACGCAAGGAAAAAGGATCTAGTGAGCTGTGTAGAAATTTTGTCTTATGCAGAGTAGGGTTTTTGAGGCTCTATAACCCATTGAAGAAGCTAATAAAGAAGAAGAGTTGGTGGACATAGCCCCAGAGTGGGGGTGAAACATGTAAATACTGTGTTATTATTCTTTGTGCAATGTTCTAATGTATTTATGTGTTATTTGCTAAGTGTTGGATAAAGATAGATAGATAGATATGTTGATGCTTGGTGCTTATGATGAATCTGGATGTTAGACCTAACATAGATGGGCGTTCTTAGTGATTGAAATTACTAGATATCATCTATTTATTTATGCTAATTTCTTAATCGCTTTAGATTGGGGTGAATGTTGCGATGTTCTATTTTTTCTGCGAAGTAGACAGTGCGTAAATAATGATAAACTAATAGTGTTAAGTGATCTATTAAGTATTATAATCATAGATCTGTGTCCTAGCTAAGGTTGTAGACACTTGATTCCTACAACCACCCCTACCTCTACCTCGGGTGAGACTTCATCTGCTTTGCAGGTGTTGTCGAAAGGGCCAATAGTTAGGGTTTTGTTGGTGTGTTATTGTAGCATTGGACCCTGGTCTGCCCCTGTGCCAACAAATGGTTCTGTTATCATGACTAAAACTATGATTGTTGGGAATTGAAGAGAAGTTTTGCGTGTAGATCTACTGCTAAAGTGCACCATATCAGACCTGAAATACTGATTGCTAGGAACTAAGAAAGAAGAAGCTTTGTGCAAATATTCGACCTAATATTGTGAAAGCTCTGTGCATAGATCTTTTTTCTCGGTATGCAGCATTCTACTTGACCTGAGGAGCTCTGTACCAAGAAAAAATGTCATATCTGAAGAAAAGAGGTAAGATCTGTAAGCTCTGTGCTTTGATACAGGTAAGAATAGTGAAAAGTTGTAGACCTGAATTCTTTGTGCTTTGTAGAAGTAACATTAGTGGAAATTTTTGTTTCAAAAGTATGAATCTAGGTATGTTTGATAGATTCTATCCTAGCTTGAGAACTAGGGTATTAATAGATGAAATAAGATTTGCTATGAATAGATCTGATATGAATAATGAAAATTATGTTATACCTAAGCATAGAAAGAATGTTTGGACTAATAAGTATATGTAGGATCCTAGAAATAATTTTTTGCAGGTTAGCTACCATGATCCTAGTATGCATTATATGAAAGGATGGGGATCATTGAAGAGAAAGAGAGGATTAACTCTTAGTTACAATTGCAAAAGACTAGGACATATTGCTAAGGAATGCCCTGGGAAAATACCTAGTTGTCTTTGTTGTAAAGCTATGGACCATGAAGTGTTGGATTTCCCTAGAATGATTGTTAAGCTAGAAGGAATGAATCTTAATATAGAAAACCCTAAGGTAGATACAAAAATAGAAGAAACCTAGAAAGAATCAGAAAAAGTATTGCTACAAATAAACGAAACCTTGAATGACAACCAACATGTCAGGTTATCAGAGATCTTCAAAGAAAAAGAAGGCCTTGAAGCAAGAATAGGAGACTTTGACATTGACTGTGTTCTGGATGAGGAAACACAACTGAACATTATGACAAAAATAACTTGGAAACTTTTAGTAAATCCTGCTATGATTCCTTCATTAGGAGGAATAGGGTTATTCAGAGGAAAGATGATAAACCGATGTGGAAGGCTCACTCAAATACCTATGACTGCCAATGGAACTTCGACAGAATAAGATTTTGAGATTATTAAATTTAGTGAGGAAAATGCCCCATTTACCATGTTATTAGGAAAACCTTGGATTGATAGAGATCGAGCCAGACGAAAGGAACAAGAAGAATTTTTGGAGCAGAAGAAGCAATAATTAAAAGATTTCATGACTAGATAGATCGCACACTTGATCAAAGAACAATAGAACAGATCGAAGTTATTTAACACTAGAGACCTAGATGTCGAAGTTGCAAGAACACTAGAGGATACACAGAAGATTGAAGTACCTATCCCAGAAAAAGAAGAAGTATTATCTGGGAACTCTAGGGAAGAATCTCAACAGCGCGAAGTGAATAGGTCAAAAGAAGACAAAAATCAGAATGGAAAAAGGAATATTGAGACGAAGATCACTGGAAAGAAGGCTAGAAAGTTAAGTAAGAAGAGAGACAACCTTGAAGCATTTGAAGAAAAAATTCCTACATCAGAGTGACTTGGGATGAGTCACATGTGAGTGTTGGGGGCATGTTGACCCTTGACCAAGTTTTGAAGGATTTGGTCAAGTTTGACCTATTTTCGGACTTCGACAACCTGTCGAAGGAGGAGCGCAAGATGAAGCAAAGATCGTGGGATCTCGGCCCCTTTTTGGGATTTGGGAATATGTAATGGGTATGGGATGTCGACCCATGGGTCTTACCCATGATTAGGCCTATTTTATATGTATAAATAGAAGGATAGGCAATGTAAGAAGTAGTGTGTGCAAGTTCGCTAAGTGCTAAGAGTTGGATCTGTGTGTGCAAGTTGGCTAAGTGCTAAGAGTTGGATCTGTGTGTGCAAGTTGGCTAAGTGCTAAGAGTTGGATCTGTGTGATCAAGGATTGTAAGGATTCTTGCATATTGTGTGAGACTTTCAGAGCTAAGTGCAAGTCATTGTAGCTAGACTCTGGAAGGCTTTGTGATGGAACGCAAGGAAGAAGGATCTAGCGAGTTGCACAGATCTTTTGTCCTATGAAGAGTAGGGTTTTTGAGGCTCTGTAACCCATTGAAGAAGATAATAAAGAAGAAGAGTTGGTGTACGTAGCCCTAGGGTGGGGGTGAACCACGTAAATATTGTGTTATTATGCTCTGTGCAATGTTCTGATGTATTTATGTGTTATTTGCTAAGTGTTGGATAAAGATAGATAGATAGATTTGTTGATGCTTGTCGCTTATGATGAATATGGATGTTAGACCTTACATAGATGGACGTGCTTAGTGCTTGAACATACTATATATGATCTATTTATTTATGCTAAGTGCTTAATCACTTTAGATTGGGGTGAATGTTGCGATTCTCTTTTTTATCTGCAAAGTAGACAATGGGTAAATAATGATGAACTAATAGTGTTAAGTGATCTATTAAGTATTATAATCATAGATCTGTGTCCCAGCTAAGGTTGTAGACACTTGAGTCCTACAACCACCCCTGCCACTACCTTGGGTGAGACTTCATCTGCTTTGCAGGAGTTGCTAAAAGTGCCAGTATTTAGGGTTTTGTTGGTGCATTGTTGTAGCGTTGAACCCTGGGTCTACCCTATGCCAAAAAAGAGGAATACCCATCTATGAGTTTTTTGAATTTGTTTGCAATGTCCTTCATCCTCCTTTTTCTGAAACACCTTCAGGATTCATGACCACACTTCTGCGGATTCTTTTTTACTTCTTCAAAGTGTCTTCCCACAAGGACCATGAATAAAGCTACACCATAAGGGTACCACTTTGGAGACTTCTTCAAATATTCCCATCACTTCTATAGGATTCTATAATTCTTCTAGAGTTTACATTACCCATTACTTCTAGGGGCTTCTAGACTTTATTCTAGGGTTTCCATCAATGAAAACCAACTTTCCAACAAACTCCCCCTTTGGAATTTATGGCAACACTCATACTCTCCCTCTCTTCATGCACTCTTATTTTTCTCTTCCCCTTTGACATCAATGGAAAAGGGTAATTCCCTCTGAGAGTATACCTTCTTTTAACAATCTCGCTCCCCCTATCTTCATTCTTCTAATATTTCTCTTGTGTTTTTTGTTCTCTCTCCCCCCCTTTGATATTAAGGGAAAATATCTTTGAAGATTCATCTCCCCTTATATCCTTTTGCAATATTTCATGTAGTTAAATGTGAGGCTTCATGTATATACTTTCTTTCCTCTCTTTCAAGGTTGATTTTCCATTGTTTCTTCCTATTATTGCAATCCACTGATGTATATTAAAAACATCCATGTCAATTTTCCTTCATCACTTAAATTCAAGTCTACATGGCTCGTCATGTCTTCACTAAGCTGACATCAATGACATAACCATTCAACAATTTTCCTTTCAAAATATAACTCCTCCTAATGATTTATGTTTTTTCATGTGCCATAGAATTGTCCATGACTCTGCTAATGGACTACACAAAATGTTGACCCATATTATACAACTGATCACCACATATGTCCACCAAAATATAATATATTCTATACATATGCAACACATTCTTGAATATGTAATAGATGCTACTTAGACTCCCCCTCTTCAACATTCACATTCATTGGGATTCTCCAAGTCAGATGGCTTCGAAAAATGGCCAAAGCCACTCTACAACAGAATCATCATTCTAAATTTCAACATATTCCTCTCCGCCTATAGATTCATCATGATCTCACACATTTGGAAATCCTATGAGTATGATCATCGAGAGTTATTTATTCACCTACTCATTTTTTTCTTTGTTTTCTTCTCCAAAGCTTCTTGTACCCGATATCAGTGTTTTCATTCATGGAAGGCTTCTTCATGATTTTACAGTCATGAGCTACGTGTCCATAGTTGTGGCATTTGTAACATTCAATATTTTAGGGAGCCACATAAACATCTATTTCCTAAGCATTTCTTCCATACACTCTGCAATATACAACTTTATGTCCAAAGTTATTACAAGTAAAATAATAACCATAAAAGAAAATTTCATACCTAGGAGTGAATGATCTTCTTTGCGATGTAGTCCTTCTGAATTCATGCGTTATGATGGATAGGCAGTTTTGGATGCAATTTTGGCAGAAAAACCTAAGTACAAAGGAAATGCATAGAAGGAAGTAAGTGCACATCTGGAAGAGAATGAACATCAGGAAGAGAATATACATGAGGAATAAAGGGTGTAGAAGGAAGAAAGGGTACAGAATGAAGGAAAGTGTGCATGACAAAGACAATGCTCAGATAGAATAATAAATCAAGCGAGCGAGATAATGAAGCATGAAAGAAACCAAACAAGACATTTTGGAAATAGAAGTACAATAGAAAATCTACATGAGAAGAAAAAAGAAGAAGAAAGAAAATAACCAATTAACTGAAGTTGGATATTCCATGCATTATAATTGGCTATTTTAAAAATAGATAGACTAGCGATTTAAGCCCTACGTTTTGGGTTTAAATATGTAACGGGTTGGGAGGTTTAGAGAGTCTAGAGAGAAAGAGATTGAGTGGTGAGTTTAAAAGATTATGCAAGATTCATGGATGTAATAGTTAGTTGGTAATACAGAAGATGGATAAACAGAGATTTTAGAGAGGATATTTTGTCTTACATTATTTAGTTATCTATGCATGTTTATGAATTATGTGGTTATGATTTGTAGACTAGACGTAGTTTATGGATTAATTATAACATAATATTCATAACTATTACTGTGAAAAATCTTTGTAATAATCGGGAATGTGTTAAGATAAGGAATCTGAATCCTATATAGTAATACTAATAAGGAAGCATCAATTAGTTGTTTGTCTCCCTTTCCCTTACCATTAAAAAAACCTATTTCTTGCAGACCCAATATATACCTCAGGTGAGACTTCATATGAACAAGTAGGTTATTCCTAATGGGTCAATGTCTAGTGGGTTTGTTGGTCATAGGTAAACCAAACCTTGGGTCTTACAACCCGCACGTAGAAAAAATTAAACCAACAAGTGGTTATGTTGTCAGGATCGGGAAATTATGATTAAGGGGATGTTTTGCAGGCTGACTAAGAAGGATATTATAGAATGGTTAGAATGAAAATAATGGGAATTTTTGAAACAAGAAAAAAGGAACCCTCAGATGTGTGAAAAGAAATAGATGAAAAGGTGTGTGTTCAAGGATCTGCATGAAATTTTCTTTGGTGAATTTCCAAAAGATTTGACTGAGTGGCTAGAGAGGTTGGTAGAGAAAATGGAAAGGTTTAGTGCTGCAACACCCAAGAATTGGACTCCTGAATTGGTAAGATAATCAAATTTGGTAATTAACCCAACTACTCAAGCAGTTGAATTTTGGTTGGATAATGTACTAGGGGTTTATGTTAAAATTTTTTCCATAGATTGAATTCAATCATACAGTGTTGCAGAAATAAAAAATTTCAAAGGTTCACGCAGAAGATTCTTAAAATCGTTGAATACATGGAAAAAAATGGTTTTATGTGAAAATATTGCAATGATAATGAAGTCTGATAGCTAAAAGGGATTTTTTCATATAGGGTGAGTTTTATGATGATAGGAGGATCATATGAGAGAAGGAAGAAATAAAAAATGAAGGAAGGGACTAAGGATGCAAAAAGGTAGTACATCAGAGGAATAATATGAGTTTGGAGAGTTGTGCAGAGGAAGAAGGTACAAAATGAAAAAGATTGGGGCCAGGAGAGAAGAGTTGTGTAGTGATTCATAGGAATGAGAAACTTGCACACAAGTATCAATTGTAGAGATACCATATATATGAGGAGGAGGAGAGGCGTTTCAATCCAGTCCAATAATAGAGGAGCTGGTAAGTCATACTCAAATAGGGTCTTGCGTTGAATCCATGACCTTTTGTGCATCATCACAATAAGAGATAACATTTGAAGACTTCTCGAAATCCATCGTAGTCAGTCAAGGAGAACATAATAGTAGCAGTTGGAATAGTGGGAGTAGTGTGCAAAGAAAAAATAAAACTCCACCAACATCACCAAGAGGAGGGACTACACAAACAAACATGGAGGAAGTAGAACATACTCTTATACTTCCTGAATTCCAGAACAACACTTGTTTTTCGGCAAAATATTTTGGGCTACTAAGCACATACAGGATGAGGTTGTGAATTTTTCACAGTTAGCGACAACATTTAGAGGTTGTGCACTAGTATGGTATATGAAGTTACAGAGTATTACATATACCATACATGCTAGGAATTTGGAAGAGATAAAGAGAGCATTATTAAAGGAATTGAAAAAGATAAAATCAAAATCGCAGTACATCACGGAACTAAAAGAGATCAAACATGTACAAATAGAGTCAATATGGGATTACAATCAATGATTTAAGGATGTAATGGGGAGATTGAATTTCCAAACTCCATATCAACATTAATAGTGGTCCATTGCAGGAATTCTACCCCACATTCATAGACCACTAATTCAACAGAAGGTTTCTTCGTAGTCTGAGGCCCTGGAAATCATAATGAAACTAGATTCATTGTCCACAATAGACACTGGAGGAATGGCATAAGCTCAAATGAAGATGGATACATTAACAATTTAGTTGGCTGATCTTACCAAGGGAAGGGATAAACGAGAGAAAGTTTTGTGTACCAAGTGTAGGACGGAGGGACATCACAAGGACGAATGCCCAACATTTGTGCAATATTTGGCATCTTGAGTGTTGAATCCACTACCAGAGGGAGGATAATATGATATTTGTAAGAAATTGGTTCATCACCCTAGTGAGTGTCCATTACTATAGAAGTATCAGAGTACCCCAAAGTTTTTTTTTGGCAATTTTTGCAAGTCGATGGGGCATGAAGAGAAGGATTGTCGCATGTTTGACCCACTAAGGGAGTGCACATCGGATATGTGAATGATCCAACAAGAGATACCGACACAAAAGGGGGTGGTGCACAGTATAATAGTCAGAGAGGTTTCAATCAAGGGAATAGAGTAAACTTTGGTAGAGGTCGAGATACAGGGAGACTGGTAGAGGAGGACAAGGATCGATTATCTGTTATAACTATAATCAACTTGGAAACTTGGCTCAGGATGTCAAACTATGTGTACCACATGCACATATTACAAAGCACTAGATCACTCGACGAAAGATTGTCCCTAACTAGTTGGAAAATGGCAGGCCAGAGGAAACCCAAGACAGAATCATAATCAGAATGGGCAAATGATATCAGCTGAAAGATGCAGTGAAGGACCAACCATGGTGGTTGATACACACAGAAGAGATAGAATAAGGAATAATCAATAAAAGTAGCCTGATAAGTGGGTAAGGAAGTGGGCATGGTCTATACCACTATTTGATCCATGGTAGGATAAAGAGACCCATTAGAGAGCTCAAACATAAATATGTGGACCGCATGAAGGAGAATCAACATTAGTGCCTTCTCGGATAGAAGATCAAGTTGTGCTAGAGAAACCAATGGAGCAGGTAAGTAAACTAACAAATTCTTAAATAATTGTGTAGAAATAATGAAAGATAGGACTGTGCTAAGTACCTTATATGACATGATTGATCAATGCACAAAAGGAAGAGAAACCCCTGTCATGCAGAGAATGGTAAACCAAGTACTGCAGAGAACGAACAGAGAATTTAGGTTCAATGCGCAAATTAGAGATTGTGATGTGGACAGTGTTATGTTGGACTTAAGGTCTGATGTAAATGTACTACCTAAGAATACCTGGGATATGATGGGAAAACCCGAGCTAGTATGGTCCCCTATTTAGTTAAGGATCGTGAATCATCATAATATAGTCTCGATTGGGTGATTGACAGGTGTACCTATGAATATAGATGGGGTGCAAAGCATGGAATACTTTGAATTTATTGAGATCATGGATGATAGTCAATCATATCCATCACTCATCAGACTGGAATGGGCCTTCGAGAACCAAACAATTATTAACTTGAAAAGAGGGGAGATGATATTCAAGGTTGGGGATCTTAAATTTACTAAGCCTTTCGACCCATCAGAAGGGAAGAGATACACAGAGTCAACAAGAGGGAATGAAATTGACAACTAATGCAATATGATTGTGGGGATGGATGATTATGTCGACTCGATAATGGATGGTGCTTTGAGTTGGAGAAGTATCATTTCGTGCACGTCAAATTCATAAGTCAGTCAAGAGAATTGGCAGTGGAGAATGTATGCACATTTGAACATGATTCTCCCTCCATACATGCAACACTACAGGATATTAGAACAAATATCTTATCATAGGTAGATACAATGGATGTAGTACCCTTATGCAGTGCACACAAAGCCAAGATGATGGTCCAGAAGCTATTGAAATTCTATAATGTAATGAACGAAGAATATGAGGAAGAGGATCCCAGGAATGTACAAATACCTAAGACAGAAGTAACACGTGCAATAGAAGTTCCAAATATCGCATCCACCGTGTACACACGACCTATAAAGACAAGGAAGGTCAACATTGGGACAACAAAGAATCCTAAGTTTGCGCATATAGGATATTATTGGAACGATGAGACAATTGAGAAGTTTGTATCTTATTGTGGGAATATTAGGATTTATTTCAAACCACATTCTCAGAGATGAAGGGGATATCAGGAGACTTAGGAGAGATGAATATCCCACTAAAACATGGAGCTAAGCTAGTATGATATAGACCTTACAGGTTGAACCCAAGGTACAAAGAGAATGTCGAGGATGAAATAGACAAGATGCTAGACATGAGAATCATTGAACCAATAGAATAATCTGAGTGGATTATCCCAATGGTGGCGCGGGATAAGAAGACAAGTGGAATTAGGATCTGCATGGATCTAAGGAAATTGAATGACGCATGCTTACATGACCCATTCCCAACACCATTCACACATGAAGTACTAAAGAACGTAGGAGGTCAAGAAACTTATTCTTTTACTGGTGGATTCTCTGGGTACAATCAGATAAGAATTGCACAGGAGGATAGACACAAAACCACTTTTTCGATGGAGTGGGGCAGTTATTAGTACAAGGTGATGACATTTGGATTGAAGAATTACCCTGTAGTGTTTTCTAGAGTAGTAATGGCAGCATTCAAGGAATTCATCCATAAATTTTTGGAAGTTTACTTAAATGATTAGACGATGTTCAGTTTACTACAAGATTATATAGAACTTCTTCATCTCATGTTAGATCAATGCAGGAGGTTTCATATATCACTAACCTTAAAGAAGTGTATATTTTGCACACCATTTGGAATTTTACTAGGACATGTAGTATGCAAGCAAGGACTATCGGTTGATATGGAAAAGATCACAGTAATTCTGGAGTTGGAGATTCTGAAATTAGTCATATAAAAGAGGGAAACATTGGGTCATACAGGATAATATAGAAATTGTATCTGTATATTAAAACACCCATGGAAAAGTTACTAAAGAGGGAAGCCAAGTTTAAATGGAATAAGGACTGTTAGACAGAGTTGGACACTTTGAAACAAAAACTGGTAAGTGCACCAATTTTGATATTTCCATAGTGGAACAAGGAATTCCATGTACATTTAGATGCATCATCCATAGCATTGGGTGTAGTGTTTTCACAACCAAGATAGGGGGAAATTGATCATCCGATTTTGTTTGCAAGTAGGAATATCTCTATATCTGAAAAGAATTATACCACTACATAATGGGAAGGATTGTAAATGGTCTATGCACTATAGAAGTTCATGCACTAATTACTGGGGTCCCAATTCAAGATGTATACAAACCATTATGTATTAAAGTACTTAGTCAACAAGCCTGTATTAGGAGGAATAATATGCATATGGTTGTTATTATTTCAGGAATATGACTTTGAGGTCATCGTAAAACTAGGGAAGTTGAATGATGGACAAGATCATCTCTCACTCATATTGACTAGAGAGGATGCAGGTAATTTAGATGATAATTTCCTAGATGCACAGTGATTAGTAGTAAGAATGGTGGATGATTACTTTGCGTACATTGTGGAATTTCTAAGTACAGGTGTGGGTCCCTCTGAACTGACAGTTGTGTAGAAGAAGCAATTGGTAGTGAAATTTTTTGATTATCAATTGATTGCAGGGAACTTATATAAGTTAGGGGAAGATGGAATATTGAGTTGTTGTGTAATAGAACATGAAAGGACGATTATACTGGAGGAAGCACACGATGGGATTGTTGGAGGAAATTACGCAGGAAAAGCAATGACACAAAATGTTTTATGCGCAGGGCTTTGGTGGCCCACACTTCAAAAAGATGTGAAGGAGTATTGTAAATCCTGCGATGTATGTCAAAGAGTGGGAGAACCATTTAGGAGAGATGAAATGTCATTGAATACACAAGTTACATTGCAACCATTTGATAAGTGGGCCATTGACTTTGTAGGACCAATCAACCCACAAGCAAGGTGATCCATGGAAAGATATGGCATCACTACAAAAGAGTACTTAACCAGGTGGGAGGAAGTAGCACCCGTTACTGATTGTACCACAGAGACCATTGCATTGTTTCTATTAGAGAATGTCATCACAAGGTTTGGATGTCCACACATATTACTTAGTGATCAAGGTATGCACTTTCTGAACAAAGTAATTGCAAAATTAAAGGAGGAATTTCATAGTCATCATCAAAAGAGTACACCATATCACCCACAATCCAATGGAACAGTGGAAGATTTTAATAACATCTTGAAGAATGATTTGAAAAAGATCTGCAATGTAGGAAGAGATGATTGGGACTTCCACATCCTTGCAATACTATGGGCTTACAAAACTACATGCAATAAGCTGACAGGGAAAACATCTTTCTGATTGGTCTATGGACAAGAAGCAGTGATGTCGATGGAGTTTATTATACCTTCTTGTGCATTACATAAATTACTAAACTCTCAGATACTAGCACAATAGAGGAGTGGTTAGTGTAGTTAGTTCATCTTGAGGAGGAATGGTTTATTTTTGGATTCCATTAGCAGGTTCATAAAGTCAGAGAGAAGGCTTGGCACAATCGACACATTAAACACAATAAATTTCAAGTCAAAAATTTGGTACTACTCTATGACAACAAGTATCTTCATCATCTAGGGAATTTTTGCATGCACTAGTTAGGTCCCTATATGATCCAGCAAATAACCAACATAGGTGTTGTGCAATTGGAAACCTTGGATGGATAATCTTGGAAGGAATAGTGAATGAAAGTTAGTTGAAACTCTACAGTGAAATTCGGTAGTATATGCAGTAATCTGGGCTGTGCTGGAACTGCTATATTATAGTAAGTGTACCATAATAGCAATAAAAAGAAGAAAAACCAAATAAAAAGTAGAAAAATGAAAGAAAGGAAATAAAAAGTAGCGATAGGAAAAAGAAAAAGAGTGTTGGAATACCAAGTTATCAGAACTTGCATGTTAAAATTAGTCTGGCATGTAAATGATAGTTAAATTGTTGGTGTAACAGGTCATAAAAGCATTGTATAAGCCTTAAATAGGAAAATCCCCAAGAAATCACAAACAAATAAGCAATACAAAAGGAGAATCATAAGGAAGATTTGGAAATTAAGGAACATTTACTTACCAAGTCACCAACTACGACGCCAGAGTGGACAAGGCAATTAAGGTGGGATGAGACAGGTATACTTGGCTCGAATGCACAAAACACCGAGAAGGTACGAAAGTCTAAGGCATTGTTGCAAGCAAGTAAAAGCACACAGATTTGAATTACCAAAGAAAGATTAAGAAACCCGCATAGAAAAATAGAGTTCATCCACCAGTCCATCATAAAGAGAAAATGGCACCACCAAGAATTAGAGGATCGTCTACCACAACAAAGAAACAATCAAAGCAACTAGTAGATGTGGAGCTTGAGGAGGTGGCTAGAACTTCGACCCCTGCACCACTAGAAAATTTTCACAGATATTATTTACCTATGAAGAAGGATGACACAACCCCAGTCACTATATCAGTGAATTCCAATTACCCATTACCAATCGTACTAGTCTTGAAAGGCATCATTAGTGATGAAAACATGGTTGAGAAGGTGGCCAACTTGAAATTTATGGACCACGATAACACTGACATGCATAAATCCCTTCAGTTGGCCAGGGATTAGTGTTTATGAAGGAATACTAACCCTGACACAAGATAAATTCAAGTGGAACCATAGGAATGGGCATCAGGCTTGGAGAAACCAGGGATACTGAAATTGTTTGAATTCCCCATTTCGGACAAAGTAAGGAAATCAATTCACGTGTCAACGTATTAATCAACTACGTCCATGGGGGAAAAATTTGGCTTGATCCCCCAATATCGATTGATAGTGTGTTAATTGTGCATATCATAGGTTTGAGCAAAGAAGGAGAAGACCCGTCATTATTATTCCACAAAATGGGAGAGTGATCCCTCTTCTAGGCCATGAAAGACAAGTATGACACATTTAAAGAAAAAATGGGTCTAGATGTAAAGAGAATCATCAAAAAGGAGGTCAGGTTTATGATGTAGGTTTTTTCCTACAAATTTGTTTCACAAATATAGAAGAGACAAAGTGCCAGCAACAGTAATTTTCAGATGAACTGAGAGACATTTCTTGTTAACCAGTTTCTACAAGATTGCACAGAGGCCCAGGAGAAGGGAGTTGAGTTTCACTATGCATGGTTACTCATTCTCATTATGCTGGTTGGGTGGTAGGAGCTTGGATATTACTAGTGCATGCGTGATTCAGGTCGCAACCCTTTGGTTGATAGGTATGACAACTTGTGGCACTCAACCATCAAGAGACAATAGAATGGAAACAACACCATTTTTTATACCTACCTACAACTCAATATGAATGTAGTGGATACTACACCTATATGCAATAGGAAACAATCATTGCATACAAGTATGTCACATGATTTAGAGGTGGCATGCAACATCTGTATGTGCAATCCAAAAAGGATCCTACGTGAAAAGAATTGCTAACCAGTTACCGGTTGACATTCAAAGGCATGCACTTAATCATCTTTGAGTGGGAGGATAAATATAAGAGTCCAGCCAATAATAATGGGTCCTATGAATAGGACAAAGACTAGGATAAAAGTCAAGAGGAACAGGACCAGACAAATGGTGCAGGCAATCGACCTAGAAAATCCAAAGTCTTTGACACCGGACTAAAAAGAAAATATAAGGAGCTAGAATAGACAGGAGGGGCGTGGAAGAAATCTAAGGAACAACGGTAGACCCCATTTTATATTTTAATAAATGATAATATGGAACGCATTGGATACCAAATCAGGGATTCCACATAAGAACTCTAGGAGGAAGTTGTCAAGAAGCACAAGGACCAACAAAAGAAGGTCCAAGATTAGTTGGGAATCCTTCAACATTACCTTGAAATAGCATGCATTGTGAAATACCATAGGTCAGGGGGTGAAACATACTTAGGACCGAGGATAGAATCCGATAGCGCGTAGATGGCCCTAACACAGCTCTCAGGGGAAAACAAACCATACAAATTGAGGCAGCCATGCTAGAGTTACTAGCAAGAGAATTGCAGGAACAAAAAATAGTGTTGGGCCAACTGAATATAGGCATATCTATCTTACCCATCCAAAGAGTATAGGATTTACACCCAGAAATGGTGCATAAAATAAATCATAGAGGAGACACCATGCATCGAGAATGGAAAAGAACAAGGGATGAAACCACCCAAGTACATGCATGGTATGATATGTCCCTTCAACAAAAGAAGGAGATTGAAGGACGAATGGAGGAAGTTTTAAAGACTAAATAGGATGTAGAGGATAGGGAAATTAAAGAACAAAAGGAGAAGGAAGAAGTTGAAGCCATGGTGCATAAGACATAGGCATTCGTCCAGAGGTTATACAAGGAAGTACCATAGTTTCCCCTAGTCATAGAGGCCACAATGGAGGAACGGTTTTCCAAGATTAGCGAAGTCATGAAGGGATTCAGAGTGTAGATTCAAGATTTACAATAGAAAAAAAAAACCTGGAATTCCACCAGATGTGCACGAGGGAAGAGTAAGGATGAAAACAACAACAGTTTCCAGCATCAATNGAATGCGCAAAAAATTTCGAAGAAAGTGTTAAGGTATGGGAGGAGCTCATGGGAGACCCATAGATGAAGGTCGTAGAGGCCAAAATATGAGAAACACAAGAACAAGAAAACAAAGAATCATAGAAGGTGATGACCTTACCACCATTCAATTGCATGGCATCCATTTCCGCTCAGCGACATGCATATGTTGAAGTAGAAAAACTACAAGACTAGTATATAGTCCTTCGTCAACAACTAGGACCAAGGCAGGAAGAAGAAACAAGGATTATTCAATACTTGGCCATTATACAAGGTAAGGTAAAACAAGCCACAACAAAAAGAGAGAAGAAAATCTAGGACTTGACCACGTAGGCCATAGAGGAAATAATAGCAAAAGATTCCATAATTGTCACAGAAGTAGAGGTTTCTAAGGTTGTCACTCAAAAATTTATTACAGCATGGAAGAACATGAAACATGCCTGAGTGGCTCAGGACGAGCCATAGGTGAGTGTTTGGGGGCTGTTGGACAAGAAGTTTTGGATGCAATTTTGGGCGAAAAACCTAAGTACAAATAAAATGCATAGAAGGAAGTAAGTGTGCATGAGGAAGAGAATGTGCCTGAGGAAGAAAGGGCATAGAAGGAAGAAAGGGAACAAAAGGAAGATAGTCCACAAACAGAAGAATAAATAAATCTTGCAAGAAAATAAATCATGAAAGCAAGCAAACAACACATTCCATAAATACAAGTACAATAGAAAATTTTCATGCGGAGCGAAAAGCAGAAGAAATAAAATAGCTAGTTAACTGAAGTTGGCTATGCCATGCATTGTAATGGGATATTTTTGGGATAGATAGACTAGCGATTTAAGCCCTAGATTTTTTTATAAATATGTAATGGGTTGGGAGGTTTAGAGAGTCTGGAGAGAAAGAGAATAAGAAGTGAGGTTAAAATATGATGAAAGAGTCGTGGATGTAATGGTCATTTGGTAATACAGAAGATGAATAAAGAGAGAGTTTAGAGAGGATATTGTGTCTTGTGTTATTTACTTATCTATGCATTCTTATGAATTATGTGGTTATGCTTCATAGACTAGACTTAGTTTATGGATTAATTATAACATAATATTCATAACTATTACTGTGAAGAATATTTGTAATAATCGGGAATGTGTTAAGAGAAAGAATATGAATCCATATAGTAATACTAACAAGGAAGCATGAATCAGTTGTCTGTCTCCCTTTCCCCTACCACTACAAAAACTTGTTTCTTATAGACCCAATAGATACCTCGAGCGAGGCTTCATATGCACAAGTAGGTGATTCCTAAAGGGTTGGTGTCTAGTGGGTTTGTTGGTCATAGGTAAACCAAACCTTGGTCTTACAACCAGTTAGCAGAACAAATTAAGCCAACAAATGGTTATGATGTTAGGATCGGGAAATTACAATTAATGGAATGTTTTAGAGGCTGACTAAGAAGGAGATTACAAAATGGTTAGAATGAAAAGAATGGGAATTTGTGAAACAATAAAAAAGGAACCCTCAGATGTTTGAAAAGAAATGGATGAAAAGGTATGTGTTCACAGATCTGCATGAAATTTTCTTTGGCGAATTTCCAAAAATTTGGACTGAGTGTCTAGAGAGCTTGGTAGAGAAAACAGGAAGGTTTAGTTCTACAACACCCAATAATTGGATTCCTGAATTAGTAAGACAATTGAATTTGGTAAGTAACCCAACTACTAGAGCAGTTGAATTTTGGTTAGATAGTGTACTAGGGGGTTATGTTACAAAATTTGTCGTAGATTGCATTCAATCATATAGTGTTGCAGAAATAAAATTTTCAAAGGTCTGCGCAAAAGGTTATTGAAATCGTTGAATACATGAAAAAAAAAATTATGTTAAAATAATGTGATGATAATGAAGTCTGACAGCTAAAAGGGATTTGTGAGAAAAAAGATGCAATATATTCATCTTCCTTCATCTTTAGTTGTTTAAATTGACCTTTATAAGTTTGAATCTTGGCCCCTTTGACTTTGGAATCTCTTTCATAAACATTTTGAAGTTTATCCCAAATATCCTTTGCAGAGTCAAAATGTATAGCCTTGATGTATATTGAATCAACTAGGCCATTCATAATAGCATCTGTAGCCTTTGAATTTTTCTCACTGAGTTTATTTCCATTTTTATATGTTGGGGCAATGATAGGGTCCTTGTATCTATCTACTACTACTTTCCAGACATCAAATCCCTATGCTTGCACAAAAATTTTCATCCTTTTTCTCCAAAACGAATATTTCAGACCATCAAACATTTTTCTTTCATTCTTAGTGCAATCCATGATCTACCTTCTAGTGGTTAGAATGTTTCTGAAGGACCTGCTTTGATTCCAATTGTTGTAATATTCACCAATATTGAGAGGGGGGGGGGAGATGGTGAATCAATATTGAGCACTTTTTACCATTTTTAATCACAACATGTAAACATTAACTTATCAACAATTCCATTCACTTATAATTACATTTAACATGTCATGAACATATAAACATAAACAATACCATTAAAAAATGCATCATATCATACATAGTGCACAAGATATTTTTATGTGGAAGCCCAAATGGGAGAAAACCACAAAATTCTTTCTTATATATTAGAATATACATTCATAGGAAGCACCAAATTCCAAAATTCTCTAGCACCAACTGGAAGGAGGATCCAACCCCCTTTTTACAGGATCCAACATGAAGGAAGCTACAACAACCCAAATTCTCCAGCTGTTATCAGACTAATTGGTAAGTGCGAACACAAACAAATCTCCCTAACTTCTACGTGAAACTAGAACAAAACAGAACATAATACATACTTCACCTTAAACTTCAATTTTATATAAACTAGTTTAGTGAGGTACAAGTGACTTACATTTTAAACGATGCTTGATCCTCGCTAGTGTCATCCTTGTAGCTCCTTCCTTGGGTTTGTAGAATAGTAATCATGTCTAAGAATCACAAACCAACAAAGAGGGAAAACAAAGATATATATATATTCTAAAGAAGTCTATGTATAAGATCAAGGAATTATACAATAAAAGACGAGATGCTTTTATAGGGAAGAAATGTATTGTTGTATTAAATTAAATGGAAAGTGGAGAATACAACCTATGCCTTGATGTTGCAAGGTCCCTTTTCAATGGCTCTTTGCTTCATCACACACACCTTTTCTCCAATACCGTGAATGAAGAAGATCCATAATCTAACTCAAAGAACTAAAGAAAAGCTCTCAAGCATAATCTATAGCAGAACTCTCCATGCAAATCTTAGCCTATTCAACCCTACCCTTTTCCATGAGAGATCCCTCTTTATATTTTGTGAAATAGATAAGGATGAGGATATTAGGATGATCCCACTAAATCATAGAAGTGAGTAATATCCAAACTGATCGTAGGCCACCTCATCTTCTAGAACATTCGTGAAATTTGACTTTTCCTTTTCTTTAATCATCATCGCACCCTATGCACAAGGAGAATGTGACGATGTCACAGTCCATTTTTAGGGCAGAGTGCGACAATCAGGCATTGTTTCACCCCATGCATATAGCAGGGTGTGACAACCTTCCTTGATATGGTTTTTGAAAGAGGAAATCAAACCACGTTTCCCATGAAGAAATCATATTTTAATATTTCCAGGGAACATGAACACAATTCGTCAATTGATCACTGAGGTGACCAAAATAATGTGTAAAAAAATCCCCCCCAAAGTATGAAGCTGGAACTCGTGACAGATGAAATACTTTGTAGAATGTGTGTGTCGAAAACAAGGAGCACATCGATCGATAACCTGCAATCAATCAAGCATCTGCATAATAACATACCATTTTCTGAGGTAGGCATTCCCATGCTCAGACTACAAGTGAATATAATCATAATTTTCAAGCGATTCATGGCCACGAAACATACATTGTGGATCCATGTCATCATGATTTGGCATAACCACTAGGAATACACTTTGGATCTATGCTCTAAACGATGCTTGATCCTTGCTAGTGTCATCCTTGTAGCTCCTTCCTTGGGTTTTTAGAATAGTAATCATGTCTAAGAATCACAAACCAACAAAGAGGGAAAACAAATATATATATATATATATATATATATATATATATATATATATATATATATATATATATTCTAATGAAGTCTATGTATAATATCAAGGAATTATACAATAAAAGATGAGATGCTTTTATAGGGAAGAAATGTATTGTTTTATTAAATTAAATGGAAAGTGGAGAATACAACCTATGCCTTGATGTTGCAAGGTCCCCTTTCAATGGATCTTTTCTTCAGCACACACACCTTTGCTCCAATTCCTTGAATGAAGAAGATCCATAATCTGACTCAAAGAACTAAAGCAAAGCTCTCAAGCATAATCTGTAGCAGAACTCTCCATGCAAATCTTAGCCTATTCAACCTTAGCTTTTTCCATGAGAGATCCCTCTTTATATTTTGTGAAAGAGATATGGATGATGATATTAGGATGATCCCACTAAATCAGAGAGGCGAGTAATATCCAAACCGATCATAGGCCACCTCATCTTCTAGAAGATTCTCTTCTAGAACATTCGTGAAATTTGAATTTTCCTTTGCTTTAAGCATCATCGAACCCTATGCACAAGGAGCATGTAATAGTCCAATTTTAGGACAGAGTATGACGATCATGCATCATTTCACCCCATGAATATAGAAGGGTGAGACAACCTTCCTTGATATGGTTTTTGAAAGAGGAAAGCAAATGAATTTTCCCATGAAGAAAGTCTCTTTTAATATTTCCAAAGAACATGAACACAGGTCGTCAATTGATCACTGAGGTGACCAAAATAATTTGTAAAAAAATGCCCCCCAAAGTATGAAGCTGGAACTCGTGACAGCCAAAATACTTTGTAGAATGTGTTTGTCAAAAACAAGGAGCACATCCATTGATAACCTGCAAACAATCAAGCATCTGCATAATAACATACCATTTTCTGAGGTAGGCATTCCCATGCTCAGATTACAAGTGAATCTAATCATAAGTTTCAAGAAATTCATGGCCACTAAACATACATTGTGGATCCATGTCATCATGATTTGGCATAACCACCAGGAATACACTTTGGATCTATGCTCTAAATGATGCTTGATCCTCGCTAGTGTCATCCTTGTAGCTCCTCCCTTAGGCTTGCATAATAGTAATCATGTCTAAGAATCACAAACCAACAAAGAGAGAAAACAAAGATATATATATATATATAT
>JASDQU010374322.1:110719-121164 GCA_032191745.1 Picea mariana | reverse complement strand
TATGATTTGCAGACTCTATGGTGAAGAAACTAGTACCCCCTTTAGGATGAAATGGTTTCCTATGGCCTATACATTGGTTAAAACCAACAAATATTTCAATTGGGCTAGCATCCTATCATTCACCATCATAAATCGAGTTCTGGACCCTAAAGGTATGAAAAATCTTGGTTTTTACAAGTCATCTTATCTTATAGATGCAATCTATGTGACCAATTGTTTCCCTGCCTTTAATTGGGATTGTACCCCATATGAAATCCCTTTCAATGTGTATTGTTCTCAATTATGGGAGGCTAACTGCAAATATTATTTTTATGATATTTGTGACTATTTTCTTGCTCCCTTGCACAATGCCATCTTTGGTTCTTACCCACATAGGATATCCCCGGGAGATATCAAAGCCCTAAAAGGAATCGGGGACTGGTACATGATAAAGTATTATACCTATGTAAAAATATTCAGGGCCACAGGACCACCACATTTGTTTACCCAAATACATACTAAATAAACTTCTAGTGAGAGAGATAGCTTATCAAACAGTAGAAAAGGGAGCTACTGCTTATCTATCAGAGAAAAACAAAAGGTATTATGATCTGTATTTTATGAGCATAACGAAATGAATACATATTATTAAAAGATGCTTAACATAGAATAGCAGAGATACAGTAAAATTGGTTTTCTATTCAATAAGGAAATAAGTTGAAACTGTAAAATGCAGTGGAAAACAAGCTTGCTAGAATGGTGGCGGCTTATCTTTGAGAAGAGATGTGACGGCTGTGGTCATTCGCAAGAAAATGATTACAATGAGGATCTAAAGGCCTTTTTACAATAAACGAGAATGTCAAAAACCCTAGACATCCAAAAACCTAACCCTAGGAGATGAAGCGCCAAAAGTCATGTGGGCCCTGTTTGGGTAAGTTAGTACATCAACTTTCCGGGGTCGTAACTTTTGCATACGATCTTTGTTTTGGGTGCACGGTAGCTCATTGGAAAGGTATCATTGAGGAGATTCATTTTGGGGGCTCAATCAGAGCCTTTGTGTAATATCCCTAGGCTGAACCCAATTGTAAATGTAAATGAAAATATACTTAAGATGGTGAGTTGTTTGATATCATTTTTGTATGCACCTTTCATGGAATAGTGCGCACATGTACTACGCAGTAAAATGATGAAGTGTGCACATTTTTGGATACCGCACATAGCAACTTAAGTGCCTGTGATTTCAAGGCCAGGGAGCCTTTGTGTATATGTTGCGTTTTATAGGCTGGTAAACCAGTTATTATAAGCTAGGATGCTTATGTTTTGATTAGGTCGGAGAGCCTAGATGTTAAAGGCTAGTGTGCCTATTTTTGTATATGTCTCATGATTAATATAAAATACATCGATGCGCATAGACCAACCATGATAAAAGATTATGGGGGACTAAAATCCACTAGTTAGGGAAAGAGTGAGGGGATAAAAGTTAAGAAAAAGGGCTAAGTTAGGGAGATTAAGCCAAAAAGGAATATTATATTAATATTTATTAATCATAAAGTATGGATAATTATTTTATCTTAAGTTCTAAAGTTGGGGAAAAGTGGGCCAAAGTATGTCCCAACATGACAAGTGTCAAGTTGGGGACATGCATACATATTGTTGGGACTTAGTTTCCATATTTCTGCCATCATTCAGCCATGATTCCATGACCATTTCACTCACATAGTCAATTATCCTTCATACATTCCTATCATTGTACCTGAATTGGTATCCATAGCCATTTTTTGTCAATGTACCTGGTTAGCTTGGGAGTTGGACTAAAGAAGCGGGTTGTTAGGCCCATGGGATATTGAAGAGGTGGGTTGTCAGGCCTGTGAGAAATTATCTGGGTGAGAGAATTGTTGGGAATATATTTTCTGAAGATGATAAACTGTAGCTATAGTGCTCTGAGACTTCCTATCCGGCATGTTGTTGAAGCCCGAAAAGGAAGTGGGGCAGGTGAAGAACCGTTGAGCAGAGAAGGGGCACATTTCCTGGGTGGGATAGGAATGTGGGGAATGAGGGACTGTAGGTTTTTAGTTTGAGTTGGAACCTAAGACAGAGTCTTTCCTATTGTCTATTAGCCTTTAGCTTGGTTAGGAATCCATTTACCCGGGTGGAGTTTAGTCCCATCTTGGGGGTGACTCACTGTTGAGAGTGATGAATAGTGTGGTCTAAGGCTAGCAGGTTCGTGGAAGGTATGCACATAGTTGGTCACAATCTTACCAAGATAAGTGCCAATTGTGTGATAATTTTACATGTTGCATTGTTATTTACGTGCTTATTATTATGGATGATCATATGTGTGGTTATAACTGTGTTTATTTTTATGGGTATTTCTTGTATATGTTTCATGTATATGTTACTGTTATTTCAGTATGTGTAACATCTCCAAACACCCAGGTCGGGCCACGCTACACCAGAGAACTCTTTCATTCTCTCTGCGAAACATACTGTAACATACCCAACATCCAACTGAGTTATGCCACATACATTTTTCGAACTGCATGCAATTAATATATATATATATATATATATATATATATATATATACATGAAGAACTCTTGCGGAAGAATTATATATATAACATAAACATACAAATACATTTGTAAATACATGGATTCACACTGAAATAACAGTAACATATACATGCAGCATATACAGGAAATACCCATAAAAATAAACACAGTTATAACTCCACATATGATAATCCATAATAATAAGCACGTAAATAACAATGCAGCATGTAAATTTATCACATAATTGGCACATATCTTGGTAATAATGTCACCAAATGCGTGCAGACCTTCCACGAACCTCCTAGCCTTAGACCACACTGTTCATCACTCTCAACAATGAGTCACCCTCGAGCTGGGACTAAACCCCACCTGGGTAAAGGGATTCCTAACTAGGATAAAGGCTCATAGACAACAAGAAAGACTTTGTCTCAGGTGCCAACTCAAACTAAAAACATGTAGTCCCTCATTCCCCACATGCCTGTCCCACCTAGGAAGTGTGCCACTTCTCTTCTCAACAGTCCTTCGGCTACCCCACTTCCTTTTCAGGTTTCAACAATAGGACAGACATGAAGTCTCAAAGTATTGTAGCTTTAGTTTATCACCTTCAAAAAATCTATTCCTAGCAATTCTCTCACCCAGAGAATTTCTCATGGGCCTGACAACCTGCTTCTTCATTCCATCTCCCAAGCTAACCAAGTACACCGACACAAAATGGCTATGGATACCAATTCAGGTACAGTGATAGGAATGTATGAAGGATAACCGACTGCATGAGTGAAATGGTCATGGAATCATGGTTGAATGATGGCCATAATGATGGAAAAGATTATCAGAAATGAACTAAGTACCAACTTGACACTTGTCATGTTGGGAGCTACTTTGTCCCACTTGTCCCCAACTTTAGAACTTAGAATAAGATAATTATCCATACTTTATGATTAAGAAATATTAATATAATATTCCTTTTTGGCTTAAGCTCCCTAGCTTATCCCTTTTCCTTAACTTTTAGCCCCTCACCCTTTCCCTAACTAGTGGAGTTTAGTCCCGCATACTCTTTTATCATGGTCGATCTACGCGCAGCGATGTATTTTATATTAATCATGAGACATATACAAAAATAGGTGCATTGGCCTTTGATATCTAGGCTCTCTAGCCTAATCAAAACATAAGCATCCTAGCTTATAATAACTGGCTCACTAGCCTATAAAATGCAGCATATACACAAAGGCTCCCTAGCCTCAAAATCATGCGCACTTAAGTTGTTGCGCGTGGTATCCAAAAATGTGCACACTTCATCATTTTACTGTGTAGTACATGTGCACACTATGCCATGAAAGATGCATACAAAAATGATATCAAACAACTCACCAGCTTAAGTACATTTTCATTTACATTTACAATTGGGTTCGGCCTAAGGATATTACAATCCCCACCCCTTATTTATGCACTGTCCTCAATGCATATTGTACACATATACAACAGAATCTCAAAAATATTAAAAAATATGCAGTTATTATGCCCGCATTGCATCCTCATGCTCCCAGGTAGCATCCTCAGGACCGTACCGGGTCCATTGGACCTTTACAAGCCATATGGCTCGATTTCGGAGCTATTTGATTTTCCAGTCCAGAATGCGTAACTGATGCACTTGAAAAGTGCCTTCTTGCTCCACCTAAATCACATTCCAATCAATAACATGATTAGCATCAGGTAAATATTTCTTGAGCAATGATACATGGAATACATTATGAACGGACATAGATGTAGGGAATGCAATCATATAAGCAACTGGGCCAATCCTTTCGAGGATTTCAAATGGCCCACAATAGCGAAATGACAACTTTGAACAGTTTCCCAACTTCAGGGAACTTCTGCTGGCTTTCACTTTCAAGAATACATGGTCACCCACTTTAAATTCCCTGTGAGTTCCTCCTTTATCAACATATCTTTTCTGCCTGTCTTGGGCAACCTTTAAATTTTGTTTTATTTTTATCATTTTCTCCTCCATTTCCTTGAGTAAATCTAGCCCAACTACTGCTCTATCTGCTAGGTTATCCTAGCTTACCGGTGTGTTGCACTTTCTTCCATAAAGTGTCTCAAATGGGCTCATCTTTAGAGATGCTTGGTACCCATTGTTATAAGAAAACTCTACCAAGTGTAGGTAGTCTTCCCATTTTGATGGTTCATCCATCACATACATCCTCAACATATCTTCAATCACTTGATTCATCCTCTCTATTTGTCCATCTGATTCTGGATGATAAGTTGTACTAAAATTCAAATTTGTTCCAAATCCATTAAATAATCCTTCCAAAATTTGGAGGTAGATTTTGGATCTCTGCTAGACACAATTGTCTTGGGTATGCCATGTAATCTAGCAATTTACCTCATACAAACATCAACAATGTTCGTTTCCTTGTGAGTGAGATTAACTGGAATAAAATGGGTAGCTTTAGTAAGCTTATCCACCACTACCATGATAGAATCATGTTGCTTGTTTGTTCTGGGTAGTTGGGTAATGAAATCCATGGTTACAAATTCCCACTTCCACTCAGGAATGGGTAATGGCTGTAGCAAACTAGCTAGGTTTCTATGCTTAGCCTTTACCTTTTGACATTCCAAACATCTGGCAATAAAATCAACAACCTCGTTCTTCATGCCTGGCCAATAATATTGGCTTTTGATAGCTGCAATAGTTTTCTAATATCTTGGGTGCCCAGTATAAGGCACATTATGCATTTATCTCAATATCATATTTTTCAATTCCTGAGAATTTGGTACATAAATTATGCCCCTGTACATAAGAATCTCTTCATTATCTCGCTTGTATTCTTCAATTTTCTGCTGCAAATTACCTTGTTGTACTTTTGCCACTAATTCCTTGTATTGCAAATCTGATTTGGCAGCCTCTATAATTATGTCTTTCAAATCTTATCAGTACATGCTAATGGATGTAGCATGCAATTCATGCACTCTTATGTTGAGTGCATCAACCACTTTGTTCTCTTTCCCCTTGATATGCTTTATATCAAAGTCATATTCACTTAGAAATTATAACCATCTGCTTTGCCTAACATTTAGTGTTGGCTGATCAAATAAATATTTCAGACCATTATGGTTTGTTCTTAGATCAAATATTTTCCCCATGAGTTAGTGTCTCCATTTCCTCAATGCATGCACTATGGATGCCAACTCCAAATCATGAGTGGCATAATGTCTTTCATGCTCCTTCAACTTTCTTGATTCATAACAAATAACAAACCCATTTTGGATGAGGACTGCTCCAAGTCCTTCTTTACATGCATCTATTCATACAATGAAGTTGTCATTTGGGTCTACAATCCTTAGTATTGGAGCACTTGTTAATAATTATTTCAAGTGTTGGAAACTCTTTTCACAATCCAATGTCAACTGAAACTTCACACCCTTTTTTTGCAAGGAAGTGATTGGGTGGGCAATCTTTGAGAATCCTTCAATAAATCTCCTATAGTATCCTACAAGACCCATGAATGATCTAACCTCTGTCACATTCTTTGGAGCTGACCATTCTCTAATGGCTTCTATCTTCTCAGGATCCACTGCTATCCCATCCTTTGAAATGATATGTCCCAAATAATGAATTTGCTTCTGATAAAATGAGCACTTGCTCAATTTGGCATACAAATGATGCTTCCTTAATACTTGCAACACCATCCTCAAATGATGCTCATGCTCCTCTTTTGATTTAGAATATATAAGAATGTCATCCAAAAAGACAATGACAAACTTGTCTAAGTATTCTCGGAAAACACCATTCATTAAGCACATGAAAACAACTAGTGCATTTGACAACCCAAATGGCACCACTGTGAACTCATAATGACCATACCTTGTCCTGAAGGCGGTCTTGCTGATATCTTCCTCTTTAATTCTTACTTGATGGTATTCTGACCTGAGATCTATCTTTGAAAATATCCTTGCATCCTTCAATTGGTCGAAGAGGTCATCAATCCTTGGAAAAGGATATTTATTCTTTACAGTCACTTTATTCAACTGTCTAAAATCAATGCACAATCTTAATGTCCAATATTTCTTCTTCATGAACAAGATTGGGGCTCCCCAAGGTGACACACTTGGGCATATGAAGTTCTTCAAGTTGCATTTGTAACTCCTTCAATTCTGGTATACTCATCATGTATGGAGTCTTTGACACTGGAGATGCTCTAGGAATTAAATTTATAGAGAAATCAATATCTCTCTTTGGAGGTAGTCCTGGTACCTCCTGGAACACATATTCAAAATCTTCCAGGACTACATGATCCTCCAAATTTGGCACCTTATCTTTAGGTGTCTTTTCCATATGAGATGCAAATATTTGACACCCTTTTATGTAACATTTCTTCAACTGCAATGCTGAAGTTTCTCTGATGGTTACTACCCTGGGAATTCCCTGCACTTTCCTTAGTTTCCCTTCCTCATCCAAGTAATTAAATGCTTTGTTATGACAGTCTAAGATATCATGATGTTGGTCCAACCAATCCATCCCAATCAGACAGTCATAGGAACCTAAAGGAAAAATGTTCAAATATTCCCTTGTGTTCAGTCCATTCATGTCCATAAGGCATGACTTTACCATCTCATTAACTTTTCTTTTGTCTCCTATAGCCAGTTTCACCAACCAAGATTTTCCATGCTTACATCTTGGAAAATGTAAACTTCCCACCAGCTTAGGATCTATGTAACTATGACTAGCTCTCGAATCAATTAAAATAACAATGGTTTGGTTGTTGATCATACCTTCCACTTCAATAATATGTGATTGATACTCTGCTTGCTTGTTGTCCAGGACTGCATAGATCCTTGGTACAATTTTTCCCATGTCCTCCATTGTTTCGTCTTGTTGAACATTGTGAACAATCCTCACTTTTTCACCTCTGTGAAGACAATCTCTAAACATATGATCTCCTTTACATCTCCAACATTGAATAGGTGGTTTCCATGGCCTTTGACCCCCTGTCTCAATCATTCTGGGTTCTCTAGGAGTTGTTTGTCCCTGAGGAATATTTTTGAAGAATGGTGGTTTATTACCCTTCTTCCTCTAATCCATATTGAATTTCTTTTTGTCTTCCCAAGATTTTTGGAAAGTTGGCCTTGATTTTTGTTGATCATATAGGCATTTATCTCACCTTATGGTCTCCTCCAATGTCTTGGGATCATCATAATGTATTTTTTCATTGATAAATGAGGGCAATCCACTCAAATACCTTTGAATCTTCACTGTAACATCCTCTATGAAAGAGACATACTTTAGTAGTTCTAAAAACCTTCTCTCATATTCATCTATGGTCATACTCCCAAGCTTGAGTTCAAAAAACTCTTTCATTTTCTTGTCATAGTATCTTTTAGTCAAGTATTTCTTCTCAAAATACTTCTTGAATGCCCTCCAAGTAACACTTTTCTCTTTAATGTGATGCACTTGCACAAGTTGATCCCACCACATGGATACCTTTCCCTTGAGTTGATAGATGGAAATTCTACCTTCTGCATGAGAAGAATAATTATGCAATTGAAAATACTTTATCATGCCCAACAACCACGTCTCTGCATCTTCATCCTTCTTGTGTTCACCATCAAATGTAAGAGGTTTGATTTTGTTCATTTCTCCTCGTAGATCATCCACCCCAGATCCCTTATGCTTCCTAATAGGGGATGGACTTGAGTTGTTGTGTGATCTCTTATTGGAATGCCTCGTGGAGTGGTGGTGATGTCCACTAACACTTAGTGATTTTCTTTTCTCATCATGAGACTTGTGATTTCCAGATTTGCTTGAGCCACTCTCCTTATCCAATTTATTTTCTATTATGTTCAAGCTCTACATTAACTTCATGTTGAAGTCATCTTCTTACTCCTTGGCTTTCATAAGCCTTTCATTGTCATATTTTTGGCTTTGGACATCCTTCTGTAAATTTTTAATGGTCTCTACCATACTCATGTTTTCATCCCGTCCTTCTCCATGTCCATTGGAGTTTGTTCCTTTAATGCCCAAATGGACATCCATCCCTCTAATATCATCCTCTTGACTGTAATTCCCCTGTTCCTCTTCCATTACTCTATACTCTATGTTGATCTTGATATGATCTAGTTGTTGTTAACTCCGCAAAATGTGTAGCCAACAAAACTTTGTCAGGCTAATTGTTTCAACAATTTCATGAAAAATATGAACCATTTTGGTTCAATAATATATTAGAACTCTTTCTTATGATTTCCTAGAAACTTTAATGCCCAGATCAATTTTCCAGGTGTATATTTATATACTATCCAAGAACTTTCCAACGCCTACTCCCAAGCTCAATTCCAAGTCTCGAGCAGAAAGTTATGGTTATTTGAAAATTGCCCATTAGCTTTTTTGTTCACACTTCAACTTGGTGCAATTCTACATTGTAATTATGCAATTTCTTACCTACTCCATTGGAATTTCCATAGGATCCCAATTGGGTTTCCTCGTATACATATTATGGATACTCTATCCAAGTTTCACCTTTTTCTAGGTTATGGGCTGCCAATTACAACCTCCTGAAGTTCTAGGCCAATTAGTGTTTTTGGTCTAGAATGCTACAGGTACCTGCTTTGCCATATTAAACATCTTTAACATGCCTAGAAATTTAATTTATCTCTTGGAATGTCTTATATGGTTCAATATCTTTCCATTGACTACTCTTGTGCCTCAATCTTATTCTGGAGTAGAAAGTTATAGCTCTTTGAAGTTAGATGGGTCTTAAAATTTACCCTCCATTGTTTGTGATGCAACTTTCTCATAAAATCTCTGTTTGACAAATGGTTTATGCCATTAGAAAGATCTCTCTGAGATATTTTATTTGAGCTATAGAGATAGAATGTACCTTTGGTACACCTCTGTCTCATGGTTTTTGAGTTGTTAAAAACGCTCTTAAGGCCCTCAAAAATGTGTTGCAAAAAGATGACGTTCAAATGATATAAAACGTCACAGAAATCACTGGTTTTTTGTTGTTATTCATCCTCCAAATGACTTCGTGTGCACAAATTTCAACCTGTAACCAATATTTACCATGTGCAGAAACAACACAAGGTAATTCGTGCCTCGCACACTTTAAAATCACTATGTATCACTTCTTTGTGGCACCAATAACTACCATGCGCAGAAACAACACAAGGTAATTCATGCCTCGCACACTTTAAAATCACTATGTATCACTTCTCTGTCGCACCAATAATTGGCACTACTTTTGTGTCGCACACCAATATTCACCACGCACAGTTTTGGTTCTTGCACTCTACCTGTTGCACACAGTTTTTGTATCACGCACTGATATTCCAGGCTCATTTCACTTTATGCACTGCACCATGCCAAATTTCAATACCCTCACCTCACACAAATACTCTGCGCGCACCATTGACTAAACTGTCGTGCAACAACATATACCCATATTGCGCATGCACCAACCAAACTCCGTTGCACTCTGCCAATACTTCATACACCCCACATGCCATTATTATGTGTCTATACATAGCGCACACCTTCTTATGCATGTGCACACCATGCAATTCTAAATTTAGTGTGTGCACCCACACACCATCTTTTTTTGCGCGGCGCCAAAATTACTGCATGCACCCGCACACCATATTTTTCCTAGCGGTGCCAGAATTTAGCGCGCACTCCAGCATGCTCACATTTTTCTGCTTAATGCCCAATTTTCACATATCACAATATTTTTATTGCGCATCATGCAGTTTTTTTTAAGCCCTAATATTGGCTCATTACTCCTTAATTGGGGCATATTAGATTAGTAATGTTATTTTATCTATGTCGGCTTTAGGCCATTAGTTGTAATTATACCTCCTAGTCTCCTATATATACCAAGGAGACATTTTCATTTTGAATCATCTTGTACTTGAAC
>JASDQU010374322.1:75834-102434 GCA_032191745.1 Picea mariana | reverse complement strand
GGTCAGTCTACATGCAAAAATGTTTTTTATATTACTGATATAAATAGTTACATGTAAAAAAATAAACTCCTAGCCTTTAACACCTAGGCTCTCCAGCCTATAACACATAAGCTTACCATCTTATAATTGCTTGGCTCACCATCCTACAAAACATGTTTACAATTCATAAATACAACCGGGGCTCATCCTTGGGGATATTACATTGGATCTGCCTCTTGATATCCTCATCTTCTAACAGCGAGAGGTGGTAGACTGGCCCATTGGGTAGCAATGCTCCTGGGATCAGTTCGATGGGATGCTTGACCTAGTAGTCCAGAGGTACCCCAGTAGGAGAAGAGAAGATATATGAGTATTCTTCCACGACCTTATCCACTTGCTTTTGTTATGTGGATAGATCGACCATGGAGGCCTTGGATGTGGCTACGATCTTTCGCTCACTTTGAGATTGAATCACAAAGAAGACACTTTTTCTGGTCTGAGAGATGACCTTCCTACATTGCTTGGCAGAGATCAAGGAAATAGCACTAGGAGGGATTGCCTTGGGTATCCTATACAATTTTCTATTCAAAGTAATAATAACACTACGAAGCCTAGAACCGTATACAGCATGACATTTCCATAAATAAGGTTGGTCCAAAAGAACATTACAAACTTCGAGAGGAGAAACATCACACAATACCTTGTCTTTGAAGGGCTTGATGTCATACAACAATCGACACTGTTGGCTGACACAAATATCACTTCTTTGGTGGAGCCATCGAATGGTGTAGTGTTGTGGGTGCGGCATTGTTGGTAGGGCCAACCGCTTGATGACCTCTGCTAAGATGAGGTTCTTCTAGCTAGCGCTATCAACAATGAAGTGCAGTAGGGTACGTTTCACCCACATCTATGAATGGAAGAGGTACTCACCTTCTCCTGGCTCATCTGGTTCACCAGGCTGGAGCTTGGTGCTAGAAATGGTGGCATTGTGCTCCGTGTCAATGATTTGTCTTTTCCTTTCTCGTTCTGAATCAGATTCAGAACCTGCATCTTATTTAGAGGCTTTCATTTCAGCCTCCAGCGACTTCTTTGAGCGGCAATCAACAGTGTTATGCCAAGGGATCTTATGGAAGTCACACCAATTCCCGGTATCTTTTTTTGTCTTTCCGGTGTCCTCCTTTTCTTGCAGCTTGGACTGGTTGTCTTGATACTGTCCATATTTTATCTGTCCTTTTTTATGTGGGTTGGGGCCATCCTTTCCTGGATTTTGTTGTGAGGGGTTCCCAGGCCCAAATTTCCGCTTCTTTTGTTTGAGATTCTGCTCAATTTTGATGGCATATCAGTAGGTCGCGCCCAAGAATGAGATGTCTAGAAATTCCATTTCAGTATGTATGTATCAATGCATAGCACCATGATACTTGAGCACTAGATTTCACTCTGAATCTTTCACACCCATCTTGGTGCACAAGGTATGAAAGATATCTATGAACTCTGGCACTACCTGGTTTCTTTCTTTCCGCAATGTGGTCCATTTGGTATACAAGTCATCATAACTTTCGACGAGGTAGTATTGTTCCTTAATATCATCCCTGAAGGATTCCCAAGTGGTCATGACTATAAATAATGTGGGTTCCTTTGTTTCCTTTTGCTCACAGAAAGTCTCCCACCAATATTTGACATGGGGAACGACTTTGAGGAGCACAAAAGTAATCTTTTCTCTATTCAAAAAGTTATGGATAGAGAAATACCCTTCTAGTAGATTCAACCACTTGTCTACAACATCTACATCTATCTGACCTTCAAATATAGGAATATCAAATTTTATTTGTACCTTGAAGGGGGCGGCACCTCCGCTCGAGGAAGATGTGTCACTTGTTGGTAGTCATTGAAGGATTTGCATGAAACTATCCATCATCTCATTCCTTTGTTGCATGAGGGATTCCTCAAGCAACATTTTGAAAGGATCTCTTATCCCATCATATTTATTTTCTCCCACCATGAAAGGTTGCTTGGGAGTGCAAGATATTTTTTCCTCAAGAGAAACAAGCTCGAGACCCAATTCTTTATACCCTGACCTCGTTGGGGACATGCATTAAGACGACAAGGAGAAGACCGCTCTGATACCACTGATCTGGATTTTATGAGTAGAACGAAATGAATACATATTATTAAAATATGATTAACACAGAATAACAAAGATACAGTAAAATTGGTTTTCTATTCAATAAGGAAATAAGATGAAACTGTAAAATGCAGCGAAAAACAAGCTTGTTGGAATGGTGGCGGCTTATCTCTGAGAAGAGATGTGACGGCTATGCTCATTCGCAAGAAGATGATTACAGTGAGGCTTTGAAGAAATTTTTACAATAAACAGTAATGTAAAAAACCCTAGACATCCAAAAACCTAACCCTAGGAGATGAAGTGCCAAAAGTCATATGGGCCCCGTTTGGGTAAGTTAGTACATCAACTTCTCAGGGTCGTAACTTTTGGATAGGATCTTCGTTTGGGGCGCACGATAGCTTGTTGGAAAGGTATCATCGATTAGATTCATTTCGGGGGATAAATAAGAGACTTATATTACCATTCATAATCTCGATCCCAAAAATCCTTCATTTAGGCCCTCAAAATGGCCCCGGAAGTTAAAAACTGCTAAAAATAGTAAATTACCAAAATTGCCAGAAAACTGTTTTGAGCCAGTTGGAAAAGGTGGGTGGCCAACGATATCCACTTGGATCATATTGGTCCATTTTTCCTCTTCATATAGGCATGTTTTCTCTACAGAATAAGAAACAAGCTAAAAAGGCAGTTGGAATCCTAAAAGAATTATGTCTCTGTGTTGGGGAAACAAAATCTCATGACCCCAAAAATATAGTATTTGAACATATGAGAATCATTTAATTAGCACCACAGATTGTGCATGAATCCAATTTTGTAGAAGATATTTTTCGGGGAGCCTTATGTTTTGAAGAGGCACTAGAAAGACTCACCAACGAAACAACACAAGAACAATTGAGGAAAGAAGAAGATCGAGATAGAACCTTGAGGCTAGAACAGTTTAAAACCCTACTCCTAAAATATAAAGAAAGGCTAGAGACTAAATAACGGGAAAAGAAAGAAAAGGAAGTAGAATTAGCAAGAAATGTTGATGAATGAGAGGAAAGGTACCAACAGAGAAAGAAGAAAGAGGCCGAAGATAAATAGGTCAAGTTAGAAAATACCAAAGCTAAGGATATTTCCTCTAAAATAAATAATGGAGATAAATCAACAATTACAGATCCAGAAAAGGAAAAAGAAACAAGTGAAAAGCAAGCAATATTGATCGCAAAGGAAAAAGCGAAGAAGAAGAAGGAATATTAATAAAGGAGTAATGTTTCCAAATATCAAGAGAAAAAATGAGCACACAACAATACAATTGTGACAATAGGCTCTGACACTAACATATTTTACACCCCAATAGATGAATGTACTCCATCGGAAGCCATTCCAAGAATTTTATCGGTCACATATGCAAGACTAGGTTTTGAAGGTGCAGTCATCGTTGTTAGTGACTACTACTACAACCATAATACAAGAGCCATCAAGAAAATAACACCTAAGAGAAAAAGAGAGAGAGTTGATACAAGTCATGAGACTTCTGAAAGAATTATCAAGTGGAAATTAGGACCAGATCCTAAAGATGATGCAATAAAAGTAGCTCAAACACTTAATGCCTTTGTCAGTGTAAATATTGTGCCAGTTTATGAAGTTGCAGGAGCTCTTGATACAAAAAAAGATAGAGTTACTGAGTTAGATAGATCCTTGGAGACTATCAAGGATACCATGGCAAGAGAGTCTAGAAAAGAGGCCCTAGAAACGTAATGGATCCACAAAGATGAGATACTGAAGCAACTTCAAATCCAAGAAAAGGAGCTAAAATAAGAATTCAATAAAGCAACTTCCCCCAACTAGAAGGCACATCTAGATGAGATAGAAGGACTCAAAGTTGCACATGCCCAAGAAGTCACAATACTCAAAGGTGAACAATATGAAATAAGTACTTACAATGAAAATATTTAAGAACAAATTAGAAGATTGCAACAAGATAATGACCTCTTAAAGAAAATTGTAGAAGAGAACCAAAGTCAAACAATTATTCTAGACATTATAAAAAGAGAATCCATAAAAATGAATGAAGGACTCAAGGACACACAAAATAAATTCTTCTATGCACTCAACAAAATACATAAGTCCAAATATGATCAAATGAAATTAAGTCTGGAAGTGAAGGATATGTAAGAAAAATACTAAAATACCCAAGAGAACTACAACAAGATTACTGAATGGTAGGATATTCATCAGAACTCATTGTTGAGATCAATTCCAGCTTTCAAAATTTCCCTCCCCTTTTCTATTTTCCTAACTTATTTTATCCATTTCTTTCCCCTCTTCTATACTTACCCAAATTCCCCTTTTCTTTTCTCCCCTCTATTTTTCCCTTTATGGTTACTATACTTAGTCATTTCTGAAAACAACAGGTTCGCAGGTTGGCGGACTCATTGATTCTTACTTCCATACATACTCCCATATCATGAGTTCAACCCACCATCGTATTATCCTACACTTCACGAGTTCAAGCTATCATATTCCAAGTTCCACGATATCCATTTTGCACCTAAAGATCTATGATCTACATTATGATCGATAGACTTGTCACAGGTACCAAGCTCCTAAGTATTTCATTTCTCTTGTATCCAAGTCTGATCGATCGCTCCCAACACTTAACCTATTTCCCATCATGTGCAACCATGGGTTGGCGGGTTCTTGGGTTGGCAGGTTCAAAAACGTTCCCAATTCCTAATTTCTCTCGTCTGTCCCCGCCACCTTCGCGCTTTTCCCAATACACATTTAGTATAGTTTAATGTTAATAAATCATCATGCAGGTTTGGTAAAGATCGTCATTAATAAATGAAGGGATCGAGGATATTTCTCATTAAATAAAATTAAAGCACGATTTGTCAAAGATTATATTATCTCTCTCAAGCGCTCATTTCAAATATTATCTGGAATAAAAGAACACTCTTGTCAACTTATGGAACAAGCATCTCAGCAATAGTTCTGCGGTGATACTTTCAATATTTTTGGACGTGAGGACCAGAACTTTCGGTGGTCTAGAGCGTATTCTTATTATTCATCCCCTTTTGCTCAGAAGGAAGTGATCTGGACTTCCATAATTTCTCGTGCAGGGTGTGTCCCTGAGGTTTTCAAATGCAAGGAACTGGTTGTGCGGTGCGTTGAGAAATACATACCAATTCAATGGATTATTCAACTTCAAGACCATTCTCCCATTTCTCTTTCACCTCAAGTGTTTTGTAATATGTTGAAGCTCCCTGAGCTAACACTCACTTTCAAAGGAGAGGATTGCAAGGATTTCTTGAAAAAACATGACAACAACCTACATTTCTTGCCTGAGTTCTTGGAACATCCCACCGATGTCCCAGAAAACATTACCAGGTTGCAGGTCGACTCGATCAAAAACACCTTTTGGGAAATTGCTTGGTTGTTCCCCAGGGCAACGTGCCAAGAAATTACCGCCAACATTTCTCATATGATTCTTTATATATTGTATTTTACAGTTAAAGAGAAAGCTATTTTTGATTGGGGAAAACTGATTTCCATTGAAATCTCCGCCCAATTTTCACAGTACAAAAAGGACAAGAAATTCTTCATGTCTTCTTATTGTGTGTTTGTGATAGCATATTGTTGTCAATTTTCGAAATTGTCTATCTCTAAGAAGGTGAACTGTGAGCTTGAACCAGTTACCTTCTGGTACCAAGCATTGTGGAGACACAAAGATTCTTTTCATTTCTATGAATTTTTCAATGATTTTGTCTCCGTTTTTAAAGGATTATTGTTTGGAAAATATACCCCTAGAATATCTGACCAGGAAAATAAATTCATGGATAAAAAGGGGATGTTGGAGCAAATGGAAAATCACAATGTTATCAAGATTTTTGGTTTTAAGGAAAATTCCTCCTTTCTTCCATGTCATGTAACTGATAAAATGTTTGTTACAGAAGTCATAAGGCGGTATAATTTATGTTTTCACTTTTTCCATGAGAAATAGAAAAAACAATTCATACCTTTGCCTTGGAAAATAGGAGACTTTGTATTAAAAAATATAAACAAAATCGATGAATTTGCAAACCACTTCCACAATCTGAATCTGAAATATGTTGAAAACATAAAGGGGCTTGACCCCAATGAAATTTTCGTGGAACATATGCTGGAAGTAGGATTCAACAATTCAAGTATCCACACTGTTCTAAGTGAAGAAGAATATAATAACTTAGGTTCTCCTTCTCACACTGTTGGTGACTTGGAAATGGTACTCGGTACCAATGAGTTTTACAAGCATAAAGGAAAGGGTCCCAGTGAGAAGAGTGCCCAATCCCCAACTGTTAATCCTAAGACTACAACATCTCCGAGCAATGCTCCAATGTCCCACCCATATAGAAAAATTACCAACAATTGTTAAAGTAGCGAAGGTGAAAAGAGTCCCCCTTCGGGAAAAATTGAGAGCTCGCACAAACTTCCTCTAAGGAAAAAGAGGAAAAACATCATGCAAGAGGAAGAAGAACAAGTCATAGAGAGTGACATCAATAACTTCTCCCTTGAAGATATGGATATCTAGGTAGATATCAAGAAAATATTTCCTATCATTGATCATCCAGGAAATACAAAACACCAGAATTCCTCATTGGAAATCATTGAGAATGAGACCTTCGATGAAGAAGAGTCATTTGTGTTTCAGAGCACTTTCTTTGACAGGTAATCTAAGAAATTGATTATTGAAAAAAGTGATGTGAAGAATAAGAAAGGGAAATCTTGTTCATAGGTTAACATAAGAAATATGTGGACTTCCTAGATTTCTAATATTCACAGAGCAATATGGGATGCTCTAGATGACTCCATTGGTGGTCTTGAAGAGGAAAACACGAAGTTGAAACAAAGGATCAAGGAATTGGAAGATGTCATAATACCTCCTCCACTTCTTTCTAGTCCTTTGACAATATTCAGACCAACCAAATCCCCTGTTAAATTGAATGGATCTTCAAGCCTCCTAACATCATCCAAGAGCTATGTGGAGAGGAATATGAATAAAAGGATGGAATTTATCAAAAAGGCATGGGAAATTTCAAAAAACATGGTTTCTTTTGGCTCGAGGGCACTTACCTTCCATGAGTATTTGCAAGCTTACCTAAAAAGTGAAGAAGGTTTTTACCTTGATGTTGTAGTACCCTTCAGAATAAAAGTTTCCAATATGACAGAACTAAGGAGAAGAGAGGAGGATTTTCCCTCTCCAAGTCGGATAAAATAGTTGAACATGTGCTGGAAAGAAAAGATAAAAAACTTTAATAATTTTGTTCAAACGTGCAGTCAAGCTATATCAAGGAGGGAAGAACTATTCAAAAGGATCATGGAAGTAGACCTAGTCGGAAGAACTAATGAAGTCCAAGACCCCAAATTTATCCTCAACTTATTGTTCCTAACAAAACAACAGTTTGACGAACAAGTTGATATATTTAAAGAGCTGTCAATTGAAAAGTTATATGGTATACTTGAATATGATGAAGACGACATAGAAAATTGGCTAGTGGACTACTCTGTGAAAAATCAGTACATTGAAGAAGCATTACATGATATTTCCCTTGACTTACGATACTTGGAGGGTTAGTTGTTTTATATTAATATCTGGCATGAGATCAATGTGGCACCAATGAAAAATTATATCGAAGAATGGTTTAAGAAAGCAATCGACAAATTGACCACCGAGGGGAAAGAAACAATTGAGAAGGTTCATGTAATTGTTGATGAAAATGATAAAAGGACATCAACAAGCAAGTGAAGACAATGATAGACCATCATAGTAAGTTTACGCTGATCACATTTTTCTTTCTTTGTCAGTTCCTTCATCCAGTTATTCCACCCCTTTCACTAGAAAGGTTTAATCAAAGACTGCTAACTTCTCATTTTCTTCTTTCCAGATCTTGATGTTTTACTCTTGCCCACCATCCTCCTTATATGAGCTTGTTTCCTGTATTTATTTTATTTATGATCCGCGGGAGCCCCAATCCCAGTATTTAAGACAAATGAATTTTAAATTTCAAAGAATATGTAACATACTATATATTTTTTAAAAATTTCAAGAGAGTTATTTTGGGAAAAATATCGACTGTACTTTGTAACCCTGAGTTTAGAATATAAATTATTTGAGGTTGATCTATCATTATATTTATTGAGTTTTAATGAAAATCCCTCCATTCTTCCATGACATGTAACTGATAAAATGTTTGTTATGGAAGTAGGCGGTATAATTTATGTTTTCACTTTTTCCATGAGAAACAGAAAAATCAATTCATACCTTTGCCTTGGAAAATAGGAGACTTTGTATTCAGAAATATAAAAAAAATCGATGAATTTGCAGACCACTTCCACAATCTAAATCTGAAATATGCTGAAAACATAAAGGGGCTTGACCCCAATGAATTTTTCATGGAACATATGCTAGCAGTAGGATTCAACAATTCATTTATCCACACTGTTCTAAGTGAAGAAGAAGATAATAACATAGGTGATCCTTCTCACAATGTTGGTGACTTGGAAATGGTACTCAGTACCAATGAGTTTTACAAGTAGAAAGGAAAGGGTGCCAGCGATAAGAGTGCCCAATCCCCAATGTTACTCCTAAGACTACAACATCTCCGAGCAATTCTCCAATGTCCCACCCCTATAGAAAAATTACCAACAATATTTAAAGTAGCAGAGGCGAAAAGAATCCCCCTATGGGAAAAATTGAGAGCTCACACAAACTTCCTCTGAGGAAAAAGAGGAAAAACATCATGCAAGAGGAAGAATACCAACACATAGAGAGTGACATCAATAAATTCTCCCTTGAATATATGGAGCTCGAGGTAGATATCGAAAAAATATTTCCTATCATTGATCAACCAGGAAATACGACCCACCATAATTCCTCATTGGAAATCAATGAGAATGAGATCTTCGATGAAGAAGAGTCATTTGCGTTTCAGAGCACTTTCTTTGACAGGGAATCTAAGAAATTGATTATTGAAAAAAGTGATGTGAAGAATAAGAAAGGGAAATCGTGTTCATAGGTTAACCTAAGAAATATGCGGCCTTCCCAGATTTCTAATATTCACAGAGCAATAGGGGATTCTCTGGATGACTCCATTGGTGGTATTGAATAGGAAAACATGAAGTTGAAACAAAGGATCAAGGAATTGGAAGACGCCTTAATGCCTCCTCCACTTCTTTCCAATCCTTTGACAATATTCAAACCAACCAAACCCGCTGCTAAATTGAATGGATCTTCAAGCCTCCTAACATCAATCAGGAGCTATGTGGAGAGAAATATTAAGAAAAGGATGGCATTGATCACAAAGGCATGGGAAATTTCGAAAAACATCATTTCTTTTGGTTCAAGGGTGCCTTCCTTCCATGAGTATTTGCAAGCCGACCTGAAAAATGAAGAAGTTTTTTACCTTGATGATGTAGTACCCTTCAAAATCAAAGTTTGCATTATGACAGAACTAAGGAGAAGAGAGGAGGATTTTCCCTCTCCAAGTTGGATAAAACAATTGAACACGTGCTGGAAATAAAAGATAAAAAACTTGAATAATATTGTTCAAACATGCAGTCAAGCTATATCAAGGAGGGAAGAACTATTCAAAAGGCTCATGGAAGTAGACCTAGTTGGAAGCACTAATGAAGTCCAAGACCCCAAATTTATCCTCAACTTATTGTTCCTAACAAAACAACAGTTTGATGAACAAATTGATATCTTTAAAGGGTTGTCAATTAAAAAGTTCTATGGTATACTTGAATATGATGAAGACGACATAGAAAATTGGCTAGTGGACTATTCCGTGAAAAAATAGTACATCGAAGAAGCATTACACGGTATTTCCCTTGATTTATGATACTTGGAGGGCGAGTTGTTTGATATTAAGATCCGGCATGAGATCAATGTGGCACCAATGAAAAATTATATCGAAGAATGGTTTAAGAAAGCGATCGACAAATTGATGAAAACGATAAAAGGACATCAACAAGCAAGTGAAGAAAACGAGAGACCATCATAGTAAGTTTACGTTGATCGCATTTGTCTTTCTTTGTTAGTTCCTTCATCCAGTTATTCCACCCCTTTCACTAGAAAGGTTTTATCGAGGACTGATAACTTCTCATTTTCTTCTTTTCAGATCTTGACGTTTTACTCTCACCCACCATCCTCCTTCTACGAGCTTATTTATTGTATTTATTTTGTTTATTGTCCATGGGAGCCCCAATCCCAGTATTTAAGACAAATGCATTTTAAATTTCAAAGAATATGTAACAGACTATATATTTTTTAGAAATTTCAAGAGACTTATTTTGGGAACAATCTCAACTGTACTTTGTAACCTTGAGTTTAGAATATAAATTATTTGAGGTTGATCTATCATTATCTTTATTTGAGTTGCTCATGTGTCCACTCTGTTAAATTTCTCTTATGCATGCATATCATCTTCGTTTTGTTTTTATGTGATCGGAAATATTTATTTTAAACTATGATGGATGTGAGGAAATTTTTCTTATTTGCTTTAAATGTGTAAATGTGCTCGGCTCCTAGTCCTTTCTCAGGAAATTTCTTTTAAAAAAAAAGAAAACATTTTCCTTTTATCTTTCTTGCAATTTTTATATTTCTTTGATTACCAAGTTAGACTTTTGTAAAGTCCCATATTCTTAAAACCTAAAGTCCCATGAAAATCTTAAATTAAATAGGAGTACCACCTCTATAAAAATGCAGGGGGATTTACATCCTCGTGAGGTTATCGTTTTAGTCCTAACAGATTCAAGCATCAACATTTTTGGTGACCATACTAGGGAATGAACTGAAATTTGGAATCTAGTTTAGAATTTTAATAATATAATATTTTTCCCCGTGTTGATCATCCCCACATGGAAATTGGATTGAACAATCAATGAAACATCTTGCATTAGTTATATAATCTGGTAATAACAAAAGTCGAGACTTGAGAAGAGTTATAAAGTTCCTGACAAATATTAGTCCAAGAAGAAGAAAGAGAAATCCTCTGAAGGAAGATAAGAGAAGAGCGACAAGACTGAAGAAACCAAAGGCTAGACAGAGCAAAACAAGGAGAAGGTCAACATTGAAGCTGGACGAATACAAAGGACCCATTACCAGAAGTAAAAGAAAGCAACTCTGTATTCTAATAAGTGGAATTCATGGTCTTAGAACATCTGCAGATATGGAAAAAAGGAATGAACAAACGTGAGGCGAGCATCATGAGGAAAGACAAGGAGGCGAAAGAGATGTTGCAAGAAATCAAGGAAACCCGGGATTTGAAAATTGAGGGAGGGTAATAGATTCCCCTCTTAATCTTCTAGGAGAGCAACATGATCTCCCTCTTCTCCCTAAGGGTACCTTAAAGGAATTTTCTTGAGACAGAGCAATTGATGCAAAGAGGCATCTTCACTTATTTCTTGATGTTTGGGATTTTCACCGTGTTGAGTATGACGGTCATGGTAAGGTTATTTCTGCAAACCTTGTTGGGAAGAGTGTATGAATGGTATACGACATTACCTAGCAGATCAATTCACTCATTTAATGACCTCGAAGATATGTTCATGACTATGCTCACCCCTCAAATTTCTTATCATGCCCTTCTCATCGATTTCACCCAGATTGGCTTGAGGAATAATGAAAGAATACGATATTTTAATCTCGGGTTCAATAAAACCTTGAGTAAAATTCTAGAAGATAGAATATCTAATGACCCAATTGTACTCGGTTTTTATAAGAATGCAATGGCCCCAAATGTGAAATATTATATGAGAACATCCCAAATGGATACTTTGGAGGAGGAAATGACTAAATCCACTAAGATGGAAGAAATTATGATTGAAATGGGTGTCGAACCCGACATTATACTGGGAAAAGTACAAAGGTAGCTGGGGGGATTAAGAATTGATAATCAAGGAGCCTCCAATTCAAGAAAGAACGAAGAATTCAAACCATGACCAACTCAAAACCAAACAATTGGAGGAGAATTCTCCAAAGGAACCATACCAGATGTAAAGGTACACCCTATGGCGACACAAGAAACTAAGTAGGGGACTAAAATTGCATATATGAATAGAACTATCAAGCAAATGCAGAACGAGATAAACAGACTAAGAAGGGGGGGTAATAATGTGGAAAATCTGATAATGTCAGTCCCAGAGCAAAGAAAGAACCCTCCCTAAGAAAACAGAGTGAGGCTTGAAAACACAGATAATCCACAAAGACCAAGAATTCCCAGACAACTGATCCCCAATGGAGTTGTTCTGGATGATGTATATGATGAGCAGATGCTTGAGAAAGATAATTATTACTCACTTGATGAAAGCTTTGAAACTATACAGATGGATGGATGTGAGATGTCCATGTATATATCTAAGGAGGGCGACAACGATCCCAACTCGCAAGAAAATGTCACCCAGACAAGAGGATTTGTAAATAGACCCAAGAATAAAGGTGATTTTGATAAGGAAAACCAAAAAGAAAAAGCAAGCGAGAAAAGGGTGAATGAGAAAGTGATGGATAACATTGGAAGTAAAAAGAAACACCTGACATCAAACTCCACCCAGATGACGTACAATGTTGTATAAAATTTAAGTAAATTAAGGATAACTCTACCCTTTACAGAAGTGGTGAAAATTCCCCAACAAAGGGAAAACATTTTGAGATTGTTGGATGATCCGTCTGAAAAAGCAGAAGTTGTTGTTACAAGTATGAAACAAAGCCATAATCAGTCAACTTCCAAGCTGAGAGGTAAAGTTCCTCCCTTTTACATTTCAATTGAAAATCATGATGAAGCACTTCATAATTTTTTAATTGACACTAGCGCGACCAATAATATCATGCCATTGGAGGTCATGGAGGCATTAGGTATGAGTTGTACCAGATATTACGAGACTGGTGAAAGTATATATGCAATAGATTCTAGAAAATTACCATCTTATGGAGAAATCAAGTACTTTTATTCTTGGATCACGTCGGCCCCCCATATTATTATGGTTTTCAATATTATTGTGGTAGACCTTCCTCTGGCATATGGAGTTGTGTTGGGAAGAGATTGTTCATCCATGATCAGGGGATATATGATAAACGATGGAAGTTGTATGATGTTCCCAGGCAAAGAAGGAGCAATGATTAAGGTGCCCCGTGAACCTAGGAAACCCTTCTCTTTCAAAAAGAAGGATAATGAGTTAATGGAAGATTATATATATGCTAGGATTGGAAACTATGCTATCCTGGACATAGAACATGGTGAAAACCTAGAGAAAATTCAAGACATGGAGAATCAAGAGGGTACGTTTCAAGGTTATTGGAGGATGTCATTCGATGGACCTTGTTCAAGCTCCAGGAATGGAGTTGGAATTGTCCTTGTAAGGCCAGAGAATATCAGACATCCACATGCTATCAGACATGAATTTACATATACTAATAATGAGGCAGAATATGAAACTTTGATTCACGGTATGATTCTTGCACAATAAATGAATATAGAACATCTAATTGTGACTAGTGACTCCAAATTGGTGATTAATCAGGTCACCCGGAAGTATAAAATCAAGAAGGAAAGACTCAAGTTATACTTCAAAAGAGTTAACGAATTAATGGAATCTTTCAGTTATTTCAACATTTCTTTCATTCCAAGGGACAAGAATCAAAAGTCAGATTCATTGGCATTGGTGGCTTCATTGTCAAACCCAGATGATATAGAAACCAAAACATATTTTCAAGTAGAAAGAGAATTCCGACCTTCTGTACCCGATAACATGGAATATTTGCAAGTATTTGAGAACGAAGAACAACTGGAAAATTTTCTTTCTAAACAATGATAAAGATGAATATGATCACATGACCATTGTCCCTAAAGATTGTATACAATTTGAATCTCTTTTTTTTTTTAAATGATCATGCTAAGAAGTTCTTAGAGGAAGTCTCACTTCAAAAAGTGCAAGAAATAAGAAAGGTCAATATTGGAACTAACAGTTCCCCAAAATATGTTAATCTGGGAGTCGATTGTACCATTGATGAGGTTCATCAATATGTGGAATTGTTCAAAAAATATCTTGATGTATTTGCATGGACTTATGATGATTTAAAAGCTTATGATAAAACAATACTCCAACACAACATTCCTTTGAGAGAAGAAGCAAAACCTGTCAAGAAAAAAATAAGGATGATGAACCCCAAGCTCAAACCTCTGGTAAAGATTGAATTGGAGAAGTTAAAGAAGGTTGGAATAATATATCCCATTCAACATTCTGATTAGATTTAAAATCCTGTGATAGTAAGACATAAGACTAGGGAAATCCAAATGTGTGTAGATTTCAGGGATCTTAACAAAGCAAGTGTAAAGGATAACTATCCTTTACCTAACATGGAGTTTCTTCTCTAGCAAGTCATTGGATCAGCCTACATGTCCATGTTGGATGGTTGTTTTGGCTATAATTAAGTCTTGGTTTTTGAGGAAGACTGAGAAAAGACAACATTCATAACACCATGGGAGACGTATGCATATGCTAGGATGCCCTTTGGTTTGAAGAATGTTGGAGCCACATTCCAAAGGGCCACAGATCATGCATTCAATGGATTGATAGTAAAATTCATGGAAAATTATCAAGATGATTTGATAGTGCATTCAAAAACAAGGGTTGATCACATCCGTCACTTGATAAAAAATTTTGACAGATGCATATTATATGTTGTCTCTCTAAATCCAAAGAAATGTTTATTTGTTGTAACTCAAGGAAAACTATTGGGTCATATTGTGTGCAAGGAAGGGATTTATATAGATCCAAAAAGAGTTAAATCAATAAATGAACTCAACCCTCTGACATCAACGAAAGGAGTTCAATCATTTTTTGGCAAGATTAATTTTGTGCGAAGGTTTGTTCGTGACTATGAAAGTATTGTGAAATAGATTAATTTGTTGCTAAAAAAGGAGTATAGGTTTGAATGGACAATGAATACTCAAGAATCTTTCAATAATATCAAAGGAGTAATCACCAGAGCTCCAGTCCTCATTAGTCCATATTTTCAAATGGATTTCATCATCTATTTGTTCACTACAAAAATAGTTGTTGCATCTATTCTTACTCAGAAGAATAACAAAGGTGAAGAACTCCCAATCAGTTTCATGAGCAAAAATTTGCATGAGTATGAATTGAAATATTCAGAACTGGAAAAACAAGATTTTTCCCTTGTAAAAGTGGTGGTGGACTTCACACATACATATTAAATTCTCATTTCATTTCTTATGTTTCATCCTCGCCAGTAAAGATGCTTTTGAATCAACAATTGAGAGAAGGAAAATGGGCTAACTGGCTAGCGAAGATCCAAGAATACGATATTGATATTAAACCTTTAAAGGTTGTCAAAGGACAAGGTTTATGTAGGCTCATCATGAATAGTGATTATATGGATGGAATGATTTCAATTTCAATAGGAGAAACATTGGTTGATTCAGAATGGTACGGAGACATTGTATTCTACTTGATATTTAGGCAGTTTCTTATCACCATGAACCCTAAGGAGAGAAGAACATTGAAGATGAAGGCAAATAAATATGTGTTTATTGTTGATATATTGTTTAGGAGGAATTATTATGGTATACTACTAAGATGCATTGATGAAAACCAATCCCAAGAACTAATGAGAGAATTACATGATGGAATATGTGGTGGACACTTTGCACCTACTGCAACCACCCACAAGATAATAAGAGTTGGATTTTATTGGCCATCAATTTTTAGAGACTCATATGCCACCATAAGGAAGTGTGTATCATGCCAACAGTTTTTAGGAAAAATGAAGAGATTTGTGATGCCTTTACAACCCATAATTGTAGAACAATCATTATCTCAATGGGGACTTGATGTCATTAGGCCGATTACTCTGAAGTCAAGCAAGGGGCATATGTACATTCTCACCGCTACAGATTATTTTACAAAATTTCCAGAATCAGTGGCATTAAAGAAAGCATACTCTGAAGAGTTCATTAAATTCCTCAAATAAAATATTATGTCAAGATTTGGTGTCTGAGATAAATTTATTACTAATAATGGTTCGATTTTCATCGGTTCAAAGTTTACACAATTTTGTGGAGAAAATGGAATTATTATGGGGAAATCATCAAACTATTATCCATAAGGTAATGGTCTTACAGAATCCATGAATAAGACACTCATATAGATATTGAAGAAAACTATTGACAAGAACCAAAGGAATTGGCATTTGAAGTTGACTGATGCGTTGTGGGAAAGAAGAACGACTCCAAAGGACAGCACTAGGATGTCCCCGTATACATTGGTTTATGGGAAAGAGGTGAAAATTCCAATTAGCCTCGAACTCAAGGCCTTGACTTTCGTGGTTAATACAGTAGATACAAAAGATAGTTCACCTATCCAAAGAAGGATCAATCAGCTGTTTAAGTTGGAAGAAGAACAAAGCACATACCTAAATCAAACTTCTTAGAGACATCAAAGTATCAAAATATATTTTGACCAGAGCGCAACTCTGAAGAATTTTCATAAGGGAGAACTAGTATTACTCTAGAACAAGGCCAAGGAGAAACCATCAATGCACACCAAATTCGAAGCGCTCTAGATTGGACTATATATTGTCAAAAATATCATGGGTTTTAATTCCTATCTACTCCAATAAATGAAGGGTAAAATATTAATGATGCCTATCAACGAGAAACATTTGAAATGTTTCTTCACCTAAAAATTTCTCATTTTCCTTGTACATAAATTTATTTTTCAGTTTGTATATTCTTACTTTTGACTCCATATCCCAATGGATGGAAGCACCTGGTCATAAAGATTCTGGATTCTTGACAACTCATAGGGGGTTATCATCCCATAGATGGAGCCAGTTGTTGAGATCAATTGCCACTTCTAAAATTTCCCTCCCCTTTTCTATTTTCCCAACTTCTTTTTTCCATTTCTTTTCCCTCTTATATAGTTACCTGAATTCCTCTTTTCTTTTCTCCCCTCTATTTTTCCCTTTCTAGTTACTATACTTAGTCATTTCTGAAAATGATGGGTTCGTGGGTTATTACTTCCATCCATACTCCCATATCATGAGTTCGAGAGACCACCATATTATCCTACACTTAACCATTTTTTTTTTGCAGTCGCGGGTTCACGGGTTCAAGCTATCATATTTCAAGTTCCACGATATCCATTTTGCACCTAAATATCCACGATCTACATTATGACTATCAGACTTGTCATGGGTACCAAGCTCCTAAGTATTTCATTTCTCTTGTATCCAAGTCCGACCGATCGCTCCCAACACTTAGATTATTTCCCATCATGCGTAACTGGGGGTTCGCGGGTTTCCCGGGTTGATGGGTTCACAAAAGTTCCCAAATACTAATTTCTCTCGCTCGTCCCTACCACCTTCGTGCTTTTACAATTACACATTTAGTATGTTTTAATGCTAATAATTCATCATCCAGGTTCTATAAATATCGCCATTAATAAACGAATGGCTCACGGATATTTCTCATTAAACCGCATTAAATCACGATTTGTCAAAGATTATATTATCTCTCTCAAGCACTCATTTCAAATATTATGTGGATTAAAAGAACACTCTCGTCAACTTATGGCAACAACATCTCAATAACAGTTCTGCGGTGATACTTTGAATATTTTTGGACATGAGGATTGACACTTTTAGTTGTCCAAAGAGTATTCTTATTATTCATCCCCTTCTTCTCAGAAGGAAGTGATCTGGACATCTGAAATTGCTCATGCAGGGTGTGTGCCTAAGGTTTCCGACTACAAGGAACTAGTTGCATGGTGCATTGATAAATACATTCCAAGTCAATGGTTTATTCAACTTCAAGACCATTCTCCTATTTCTCTTTCACCTCAATTGTTTCGTAAGATGTCGAACCTTCCTGAGCCAACACTCACTTTCAAAGGAGAGGATTGCAGGGATTTCCTGAAAAAGAATGACAACGGCTTGGACCTCTTTCCTGAGTTCTTGGAAGATCCCACCAATGTCCCAAAAGACATTACCAAGTTGCAGGTCGACTCATTCAAAAACCCCTTTCAGAAAATTGCTTGGTTGTTCACCAGGGTAACAGGCCAAGAAAGTACCGCCAACATTTCATGTATGATTCTTTATATATTATATTTTACAGTTAAAGAGAAATCTATTTTCAATTGGAGAAAACTGATTTCCATTGAAATATCCTCCCAATTGTCACAGTACAAAAAGGACAATAAATTCTTCATGTCTTCTTATTGTGTATTTGCGATAACATATTGTTGTCAATTTCCAAAGTTGTTTATCTCTAAGAGGGTGAACTATGAGCTTGACCCAATTACCTTCTAGTACCAAACGTTGTGGAGACACAAAGCTTCTTTGCATTTATATGAAGTTTTCAATGATTTTGTCTCGTTTTTTAAAGGATTATTGTTTGGAAAAGATACCCCTAGAATATCTGACCAGGGAAATAAATTCCTGGATAAAAATGGGACGTTGGAGAAAATGGAAAATCACAATGTTATCAAGATTTTTGATTCTAAGTAAAATACCTCCTTTCTTCCATGCCATGTAACTAATAAAATGTTTGTTATGGAAGTTGCAAGGCAGTATAATTTCTGGTTTCACTTTTTCCATGAGAAACGAAAAAAGAAATTCATACCTTTCCTTGGAAAATAGGAGACTTTGTATTCAGAAATATAAACAAAATCAATGAATTTGAAAACCACTTCCACAGTCTGAATCTGAAATATGATGAAAATATAAAGGGGTTTGACCCCAATGGAATTTTTGTGGAACATATGCTGGCAGTAGGATTCAACAATTCATGTATCCATATTGTTCTAAGTGAAAAAGAATATAATAACTTAGGCACTCCTACTCACAATACTAGTGACTTGGAAATGGTACTCAGTACCAATGAGTTTTAGAAGAAGAAAGGAAAGGGTCCAAGCGAGAAGAGTGCCCAACCCCCAATTGTTACTCCTAATACTACAACATCTTGGAGAAATTCTCCAACATCCCAGCCATCTAGAAAAATGACCAACAGTAGTTCATCATCCCTCCGAGAAAAATTGAGAGCTCACACAAATTTCCTCTCAGGAAAAAGAGGAAAAACATTGTGCAAGAGGAAGAAGACCAATGCATAGAGAGTGAGATCAATAACTTCTCCCTTGAAGATATGGAGCTCAAAGAAGATATCGAGAAAATATTTCCTATCATTGATTAGCCAGGAAATACGACCCACCAGAATTCCTCATTAGAAATCATTGAGAATGAGACCTTTGATGAAGAAGAGTCATTTGTGTTTCAGAGCATTGTCTTTGACAATGAATCTAATAAATTGATTATTGAAAAAAGTGATGTGAAGAATAAGAAAGGGAAATCTTGTTCAGAGGTTAACCTAAGAAATATGCGACCTTCCTAGATTTCTGATATTCATAGAGCCACATGGGATGTTGTGGATGACTCCATTGGTGGTCTTGAAAAAGAAAACACGAAGTTGAAACAAAGGATCAAGGAATTGGAAGACGCCTTAATAACTCCTTCACTTCTTGCTAGTCCTTTGAAAATAGTCATACCAACCACACCCACTGCTAAATTGAAGGGATATTCAAGCCTCCTTATATCAGCCAAGAGCTATGTGGAGAGAAATATTAAGAAAAGGATGGCATTGATCATAGAGGCATGGGAAATTTCAAAAAACATGGTTTCTTTTGGCTCAACGGTGTATTCCTTCCATGAGTATTTGCAAGTTGACCTGAAAAATGAAGAAGGTTTTTACCTTGATGTTGTAGTACCCTTCATAATAAAATTTTCCAATATGACAGAACTAAGGAGAAGAGAGGAGGATCTTCCCTCTCCAAATCGGATAAAACAGTTGAACATGTGATGGAAAGAAAAGATAAAATAATTGAATAATATTTTTCAAACGTGCAGTCAATATATACCAAGGAGGGAAGAACTATTCAAAAGGCTCACAGAAGTAGACCTAGCCAGAAGCACTAATAAGTCCAAGACCCCAAATTGATCCTCAACTCATTCTTCCTAAAAAAGCAATAGTTTAACGAACAAGTTGAGATCTTTAAAGGGTTGTCAATTGAAAAGTTCTATGGTATACTTGAATCTGATGAGGACGACATAGAAAATTGGCTAGTGGACTACTCCGTGAAAAATCAGAACATCGAAGAAGCATTACACGGTATTTCCCTTGATTTACAGGACTTGGAGGGAGAGTTTTTCAATATCAAGATCTGGCATGAGATCAATGTGGCACCAATGAAAAATTATATCAAAGAATGGTTTAAGAAAGCAATCGACAAATTGACCACTGAGGGGCAAGAAACGGTTGAGAAGGTTCCTATAAATGTTGATGATAATGATAAAAGGACATCAGCAAGCAAGTGAAGACAACGAAAGACTATCATAGTGAGTTTACGCTGATCACATTTTTATTTCTTTGTCATTTCCTTCATCCATTTATTCCACCTCTTTCACTAGAAAGGTTTAACCGAAGACTGATAACTTCTCATTTTCTTCTTTCCAGGTCTTGTTGTTCTACTTTCACCCACCATCCTCCTTCTACGAGCTTATTTCTTCTATTTGTTTTCTTTATGATCTGTGGGAGCCCCAATCCCAGTCTTTAAGACAAACACAATTTAAATTTCAAAGAATATGTAATAGAGTATATATTTTTTAGAAATTTCAAGAGAGCTATTTTGGGAACAATCTCTACTGTACTTTGTAACCCTAAGTTTAGAATATAAATTATTTAAGGTTGATCTATCATTATCTTTATTTGAGTTTCTCATGTGTCCACTATGTTAAAGTTATCTTATGCATGTGGATCATCTTCATTTTATTTTTATGTGATCAGAAATATTTATTTTAAACTATGATGGATGTGAAGAATTTTTTCTTATTTGCTTTAAATGTGTGAATGCGCTCAGTTCCTAGTCCTTTCTCAGGAACTTTCTTTAAAAAAGAAAATAAAACATTTTCCTTTTATCTTTCTTGCGATTTTTATATTTCTTTTATTACCATGACAAACTTTTGTAAAGTCCCATATTCTTAAAACCTAAGTCCCACAAAAATATTAAAGTAAAGAGGAGTACCACCTCTATAAAAACATAGGGGGATTTACATCCTCGTGAGGTTGTTGTTTGGTCCTAACAGATTCTAGCATCAATGCTCCCCCAAAAACCTTCATGTGTATTTGAATAAGCAAAGAATCATATATCTTTAACTCGTGGATTCGAGGAATGGCGACGATCAAATATATTAAGAACACCCAGGAGCAGGTCAGTGTAATAGGAAAAGAACCATGGAAGTCATCCATCAACCTAGTCACACAATTTTGAATGGATCCCCTAAGAGATTTAGAGAATGAATCATCAATTCAAGCAATGGAAGAAGATGTGGAAAGTAGAAGAAACCTTAGCATGAAGTCCATTGAAGTCATCAACGAAGTTATTGCAAAATTTATAGAGGAAAGGTTAATACAACCCACCAGGTTAATTTTGTTAACTAAAGATTCTTTGCAATGTGTAGAGCATAAATTAAACACAAAAATTATTACCCCCATCTGCAACAACGCAATGGATCTTGAAAGGACACAACTATGCCAAGTGGATATGATAATCAAGGACTTCAAGATATGAAAAATATTCGTAGACAATATGCAACCGCCAAGGCCCACTTTATTATTGTATTGTAACCGAATTTTGTAGTAGGATCATATTTTTGTAATTATTGTAATATCCCAATTGGGAAAGAGAACCAAAGCGTCATCTCAATTCTCTGACAGTTTGGCAGACATAAAAATATGGAAAGATTCTCTTCGTGTTTTGTTGGCATAAGGGCAGACCCAGGGTTCAATGCTTCAACAACACACCAACAAAACCCTAACTACCGGCCCTTTTGGCAACACCTGTGAAGCAAATGAAGTCTCACATGAGGTAGAGACAGGGGGGTTTGCAAGACTTAGGTGTCTACAACCAAGATGGGACACACATCTGTGATTACAACACTTAACAGAGCACTTAAACAACAATATGCATTAGATCAGGAGTCTCATTCACATCACAAATTAAACCCTTATTATAGATCATCATAATAACAATAAATATCAAGTACTTCCAACCACTTAGCACATAGCATTAGCTCAGATCTAACATTTAAATACCATTAAGAACTAACCAACAACATCAGATGCATTCATCATACATTATAACAAAAGTACTTAAGCAAATAAACAACATCAATCACATTGCACAGAGCACATCAAGACGCATGATATACGTGGTTCACCCCAGTGTGGGGCTTTGTCCACCAACTTCTTATTCTTTTTCTTTATTAGTCTTCAATCTTCTTACATTCATTTGCTCCTGTGCGTAAAGCCACAGATCCAAACTCTACAGAGGACAGGAGATTTGTGCACAGCATGCCAAATCCTCCTTCCCAAAATTAGGCAAGGCACAGAGCCAACTCCTTATTAGCACAGAGACTTACTAACATATCATGCACATAACCAACTAGCTAGACTTCTTACATCACTCACACTAAGATTCTACTAGTAGTACTTTCTACATTACATTCCTTCCTATATATAGTTTTACAAAAAGGCCTAAACATGGGTAAACCCATGTGCCGACATCCCATAACCCATTACATAAACCCTAGTAAACCCTTTGTTGGGTCCACAAGCCTACAAAATGAATAAGATCCTACGATCTCAGCTCTGCCTGGGTGCTCCATCTTTGACAAACCTATCAAAGTCCCAAAAGTGATCAAACACGACCAATGTTTCCTCAAAACAAGGACCAATAGGCCCCCAACACTCACATGTGCCTCATCCCGAGTCACTTACATCTAGGAAACGCTCCTTCAAAGGCCTCAAGATTAGCTTGAGCTACCTCAACTTGTTGCTTCGCCAGATCTTCCTACTCAAAGAACTCCTGAATCACTTACTCGGTAACAGGCCCTTCCAGGTGTTGTTCCACTATCACAACCACTTGGTCTAACAACGAGCCTTGTCCTTCAATCTCTTCAAAATGCATGCAGGCTTCGTCCTACACCGGATGTAGTCTTTTTGTAACCTTCATGACTCTGCTCTGGATGGTAGTAATCTATTGTTGGACTATGTGCTACTCTTGTGATCTCTTCATTTTCCTAACTACAGTGAGTGACTTCATCTATGCCTACACAGTGGATGCATGTTGTTGTGCCTCCTATAGTTATGCTTCCAGTTTCCTCAGCTCCGGATCTTATGTGAGGCATCCATAGGTCTTCTCACTATGATCACTCAATTGCTTACATTCTAATGCGAGGATCTTGATCCTTTCAACTGCGCTCTTAGCGTCTTCCTCCCTTTGATCGCACACTTCTTGCGGAGTGCTCGACACTTCTTGGATCTTTAGCTCCATTATCCTTTCTTGAAGTTGTTGAATGCCCTCAGTGAGCTTTCCCACTTATATCTCAATTGAATCTGGTTCCTCCTGTGCCAAGCCTGGCACAAAGCGAATTTCTTTAGTCACTGCCTCTTTGATCACAGTCTGCTCGGCAAGCAACTGGTCTTTTTCTTTCTGCATCTTTTCATTGTCATCCTCAAACATCACCTGAATTTCATCTTTCTCCTTCTTGTAGGTAGTTACACAGTACTGTGCAACCTGTAGTTTCTCTAATACCTCCTCTTTTTCTTGCTTCAAGGCTTTCGTATCCTACTCCTTTTCTTCTTGGACTCGACAAAGTTGAGCCTTTGTTGCATCTGCTAGCCTTCGTAATTGGGCGGGCTCATCCCCCAATTCTACAATTTTTGATGAAGAAGGCGCAGTAGGTACTGCACAGCTTGAATGGATGGTTTGTTGTATCTCTTTTAGCTCTTTCTCAATTCTTTCATACAACGTCTCCTGCTTTGCTCCATAACTGCATTTTCTAGTCATTCTGGGGCGTCATTCTAACAATCGAGGCGACTCCAACGGTCATATAGCTTCATCATGGAGAAGTTCCATTCTGCATGGTTCTTCTATTCTAGTGAGGTTCAGGGCCTGCAAGCCTACCTTCTGCGAAGTCTTCTCTAGAATCTCATGTAGTTTTTATAACTTGGCTTTCTTCTTCCTGAGCTTCCTTGCCTTCTTTCCTGTGATCAAAATCTTTTTATTCCTCTTTCCAGTATTATTCTTGTATTCTCTTAGTGTAGTGACTTTGCGTTGTTGATGGTATTTCAAAGGGTTCAAAGGTAATATATTTTCTCTTACTATTTCTGGGGTGGCTACACTTCTTTCCTGCATGGACAGGTTCTTCAAGCCTTCTTGTGTTCTTTCAACTTCAACAGCTAATTCTCTTGCACTATGTTGCTTCGACTTATCCTCTTTTTCTTGTATTAGTCGCTCTATTTTTCTGGCAATGAGGTCCCTTAGTTCTTTCTTTTCTGTTCTATAGCTTCCTCCTCTGCTGTCCTTCTGATCTGGTCCTTCTCAATCCAAGTCTTTCCCAACAAAAGTAGAAAAGGGGCATTGTTCTCAACAAATTTAATGACTTCAGATTCTTCTTCAGTCGATGTTTCATGAGAAATCATAGGTATATTAGTAACTCTTTCACACAGGGTTATCATATTTCCTTTAAATAAGCCTATCCTTCCGAATGAAGGTATCATAGCAGGCTTTCCCAAAATTTCCCGAGTGCTTTCTAGCATAAAAGAGATGAATGTAAAGAGTTAAGGACTTTTGTGATTTTGTGATTCAGATGGTACTACTACTTTCGTTTGAATAAAGAGCAAGATGCATTTTGGAATGGGTGATCCTGGCGAATGTGTTTGAGATTTTTCCTAATTCTTTAACTATTTATTTGTGTTCTGTGAGTTTAATTGTGTGAACTATTTCTACAGTTTTCTCTCGGGCATAGATTATCACTTGTTTCCTTTATTAAATACAGTCATAGTGTTATTAAACCTAAGAGTAATTTGTTGTTAACATGTTTAATTACATTACAACTTTATTCATCATCTGAATGTATGGATTATTTCTAATTCAGAAGATATCATTCTTGATCGTATTTAATCTTCATTAGTTGGCTCTCGATCAGGATAATTTTATTTAGTGTAGAAATGCATCTTAGTTTAGTTTTAGCTAGCATCATTTTAGTTTAGTTTTATATTTTAATTCATCTAATAACCTTCGGTTCTTAGATTCATATTTAGATAATTAATTTTAGAGTGGAAACTAGGCCAATATTATGGTCGAAAACGTTATCCCAAACGAGAGTGGATCTAATTGGGAACTACCATCAAGCGTTCTCTCTTACCTGCTTGAGCAAGACAGTTGGACCCATCAACAAACCCTTAAACACTCTAGGTCTACAAATTAGTTCTACTAAAAAATAAAATCCATGCCAATACTAGAATAACAAGAAAATCCATATGACATTAATGGAATGTTTTATTGAAGGATAACACTCCAAAAGAATCCAACCCTAGACCTTATAAAATTGATTACCCTAGGATGAACCAAAATCATAAATGACATGCAGTCACAATGAAAGGGAGAAGTGTTTAAGATAAAAAAAAAAAAAATTGGAAATAAACAATACATTTATCATTAAATTTTAAAATTGAGCTAGTATATAGAGAATACACTAGAACTAAGCATGGTTGCTTCAAGTATCTACATGGGTAAGCTTCAACTTCAAACCATGCCAAATATTTTGAGAATCAATCCCACTAAGTTAAGTTTGCAGGTTTCCACTAAGTCAAGTTCACAGCGAAATAACATATTCAAAATTGAGTGAATGTTCCCACTAAATCAAGTTCACAAGTGAGTAAGCAAAACGACATATTCAAAATTGAGTGAATGAGGAATTTTGAGTTGAGGAGTTGTATGAAACCCTGACAAATCGTACAATAGGTGGGTGGCATATTAACATAGTTCATGGGATACACCAACAAACGTGCCAACACATAAAGCATTGTGTGATATGTAACTATGAATAATGTATAGTAACTATTTATATAATGTATAATAAATAGTCATAATAAAATATATAGTAGGTGTAACTATATTATTCATAGTGATGTACACTAGTTATACATAGTGATGTATGGTATTTATATGGTATTTATAGTATGTAACTTTATTGTAGTAAATTGTATAATTTATATTAAAAATTTTAAAATTTTTATTATGTATAAATAAATGTATAGTATGTAAATATATTATTCATAATAATATATTCATAGTATGTAATTATGTTAGGCTTGAGGACGAGCCTAACAAACTCTTGAGGTTGATTTAGGCTTTGGGATTTAAATTGAGTTTAAAAATAGTTAAATGCAGTTATCTTCGTAAGATGAATAATCTTAATAATAATTGTTTAATGAAGTTAAAATTAATTTTAAGAATTATAATTTTTTAAATTCTATTTTTTTTTATTAGTTAATTATATTATTATTAATGTAATATTACTATTATTATATATTAGTTAATATTACATACTTAGATAAGTGAGCTA
>JASDQU010374322.1:51538-63920 GCA_032191745.1 Picea mariana | reverse complement strand
TTATGTGTCTTGGAGGTCCTAACCTTGCAGGGTAGGACGGGCGGGAGGTCAGTCGTATTTAGCAGTCAGTTTTACTTGTCGTTAATTGTTGCGTTGGGCACCTTTGCCTATGGTCTTAGTTATGTGCAAATACTCGTCGTATGCTTTTGTCTTCTTGCACTGAACACTGTGGTCGCGCCTTGCTGTATGTCAAGGGGCGACATAGAGTCACGTGTGTTTTTACTTCTTCACGCGCGCACACATCGTACGCACAAAAAAAAAATTTGCACCTGTCACTAGAATGGTTGTCGTAACGAGGCGGTTCGTTACAGACACCATCAACACATAAAGGAAGGGAGATTCCATCACAGTAAGTCTACATAGATCACATCCTATTCTTCCTTTTCAGAATTCATCAAGTTGTATTTTATCTTTCTTAAGAAGAATATAACCCAGTTTTGATTGTATCATTTATCTTCTTTTCAAGTCCTATTACTTGTGTCTTTCTCCAGCCTTACTCATTCGTCTCTCATATTTTCTTGTGCATATATTTTATGGTCCACGGGAGCCCCAATCCCAGTCCATTTATGGACGAACGCCTTTAATTCTATAAGATTGTAAGAGACTATTTCATTTTTTGAGAAAATACCAGAGAACTATTTCGAGGTTAATTTTAATTGTATTTTATAACTCTGAGCTCTTGAGTATGAGATATTTAAAATTGACTTATCAAACTATATTTTGATTTTAATGGAAGTACTCTTTTAAAGTTCTCTAATTTGTGGTCCATATGTTCTTTTTCTTTTAAGTGTGATCAAAAATACTTTTAAAACTTTGATGGATGTGAGGATCATTTGATTACTTTATGCAATCCGTTATTTATTTTATTTTCTATAAATATTGTGAATAGAGATTCTTGGTCCACTTCACAGGAATCCTTAATGTGTATATTTCTGATTTCTTTTCATTTTATTGACTGATAAAGATTTGGGGTTTGTTATTTTACAATCCCTCATTTATATATCATTGTCCCAAGATTATCAAGATTATTTTTCATATTATACGAAGGATTAACACCTCTATAAAAACACAGGGTGATTCATATCCTCGTGAGGTTGTTGTTTCATTCTTAAAAGATCCAAGCGTCAACAATTGGGAGAATAGATTAAAAAATTTGGATGCACCATTTGTGAAGATTGACTAGTCAACAAATAATTTTTGGCCATTCATAATGTAGGGAATAAGAGAAAACACTCATATACAACCCACACATGAAGTTGTGGAATCCTACTTGAGATATAATGTCTACAGTATCGAGGATTGCTAGGTTGGACCTCTATGTAACAAGCTCGAAGAGGATTTCTCTCGAAGAGAATATATTGTTAAGGGATAAATGCTCATAGTATGATCATTAAAACCACATTGTGAAATATGGTTGGGTATGATAGAGGGAAATTTTTATTGAGATTCAAATGTTTCTACCGAGACATACGAGGTAGTGGTGTAAGCCCATGGGAACATCAAAAGAAAGTAGATTTTCGTAAAAAAACTATTTAAAAAGAACTCAACAATGGGTTGTTGGAATAGAAGGAATGTTGACCATTCATGTGAATAGCATCATATGGGCATGGTACCCAAAGGAAGGATAGAAGGGAGAGACAATAAAAATAAATGGGAAGGGATTTGAACCAATTGAGGCACATCATGAACATGTTGAACATAATGGAGTGAGTGAAAGTGATGTCAATGCATGATGATTTATTTGAATAAATAAATTTCATAATTTTCATTTTTAATGACTTTTATCATGTAAGAGATCATAAATTAGTACTTGATTTTAATTAATAATTATTGTTTCAAGTAAAACTATTGAAGGTCAGTTGCTCTCTTCTCTCTTGGTCTGGGATGTGGGTTTTGTGAATAATTTTTTGCAGTAAACAAGGTATAATGTTTGTAGTTCAAGTGAGGAATTTGTTAAAAAGGACTAACTTGTTGTCTTTGTTTTGTTTATATGGAACCTTAATATTGTACATTTCCTTAAATTGCTTTGAACAAAATACAACTTTGCAATGCAATGATTGCCATCACTTGTTTTTATTTTGTTGCATCTCTTCAATGTTGATATATTGAGCAATGTCTATTATTGTGATATCATGCATGCACATACAAAAATAAAATGGTATATATCAATATTCAATTTAGATATATACACATCACAAAATAATTTAATTCAAAACATTGAAATTCAAATACATGTAGCAATTCGATATTGACACTTTTGGAATCAGGATTCACAATTTTGGAATTGAAATTAACACTTACGAGTTTTGAAATTCACAATTTCAAAATAAAAAATCACACTTTTGGCATTGAAAATCAAACTTTTGGAATCTAAATTGTTTAAAATTCACACTTGCAAAATCCAATATTCACAATTTTAGAATCCAATTTTTCACTTTGGAAACAATGATACCCACAATTTCGAAATTGAAATTCATAGTATCTTAGTCTAGAATCTTAATTATTTTTCCAAATTTAATAAAATTTACATGTTCTAATGGTTGACTCAAAAAAATAGATATAAACTTAAAGCTACTATAATGAGCATATGCTCTATTGCATGACCATGTTTTTGTATTTTTAATGCTAGAACATAAATAAAAATGCACCATTAAGATTATTTAAACACGGTGATATATGAAATATACTACAATAGCAAAGCCACACAATAAACACAAATATACACTATGGAAACCTGATATGGGAAAACCAACAAGAAATGAAGAACTTTCCCTTCTATCTTCTTTTATAATGGAGATTACAATACAAAATAGTAAAATCTTACTACAAAGCTATAAGACAATATGTTTTTCTACAATCCTCTACAAATGTATTTTCTTCTCTCTTTCCTATATTAGCATTTCCTCCACACTCATGCCCATGCTATGGAACAACTAGCGATAAAAGAAAAAATGATCTTTTTCCCCTCCTTCAACTATGTTTTTTATAACTCGAATTAGGGTTACATTTAGGGTTTTGAAACCCTCTTGGCCTCTTCATGATTCTTATAGAAGTTTGTAGTGTATTCCCACATGTTACTAACTCATCATTGGTGAATCATGGTGATATGGCATGTATTTCACTTCGACCTACGAGGAATAAATGGATTGTTACTTTGTCGAGGACATAACTTTCACATGAAAACTCTATTTTGCAAAAACAAACTAACATTTGAATGATATTGGTGTGGAATGTGGTAAACATTCCTAGGACCTAGGTACTTGGCATTATAGACCCAAAAAATTCCACTACTTTAACCCTCAAATTAAGGATTTACTATTCTAATTCTTAAGTGTGATTTTTAGGATCTAACCCAAGCTATCCCTTCTAGGCTCCAAATTCAATATTCAAAATTCTAAAGCATCAATAAAGTCATATGTAACATTTTAGATCCATTTTGGATCAATTATAAGTTCTAATTTGGATATTTTTGTAATTTATTAGAATTAAATGTATTTCTTAATTCTATATCCAATTTAACATGGGAGGAGAGATATTTGAACCTTTTGTACCAACAAACCCAAAAATTCATTTTGGGACCACTTAGTATTTGTTTTAATGGTTCATTTGAATTGGTATAAATTCTTGGGGTGATTTGATTTATTCCATATGCTTAAGTTGGTGCACTTCATATCTAGATTGACAATTGACAACTTTCTATTTTTTATTTTGTAACTACTTCAGTTTCACCTGGAATTGATGTTATCATTGCTCTTTTTGATCATGATATCTTTATATTTACTTTTGATTGAAGAGATTGGTATCTCATAATTAATATTTTATTGTCTGGCCTTTCAGTTGATGATGGTCTATCTTGAAAATTTGTTTTAACAACTATGAAAAACAGTAAGCTTGTAGGTTCTCTAAATTTTCTTGTTAAGCCATCGGTGGATGTCACTTAGAGCACACTTACAATACCCATTTATTTGTGATCAAATTCAAAATTTTGTTTATGATTAATTTTGTAGGGATTTTTGTGGAATAAGTGTCTCATTTTTCTATGATATAACTCACCAACTATTATTTGGGTTCTTTCTATATAATGTTGAGCCTCAAGCATGTTAACATATGGATTTAATGGATAACTCAAATTTGTGTGGTATCCGAATTAAATAGCTCTTCAATGAGACATTGTATTGGTTTATGGTATTTAGAAATACTAAATTTGGCAATTCAAATTTGATTTTAAATGTTTTAAGATCTTTTCTTGCACGATAGTCTAAACATTCTACTTTTTTATTATTTTTTGGTACATTTTTCGAACTAGTTTTCTCCAAAATCTAATGAAAAATTTAGAAGAATTGTTGGAATCGTAGATATTATTTATTGAGATTTCACAATCCATATGCAATAAAAAATTTTCGAAGTGTTGAATCAATGAAAAATTCCAATTTCTCATGTTATCTCCATTTTATGGGATAACTAAGGAGATGATGTCTTGAGGTCCTCAGGTTGAAGATATGGAGTACCGAGAGACTACATGATCAATAGTGTCCACTTGCATAGATGGAGACCCTTCTCACCACCACAGAGGTCAATATTTCCAGGATGGCATCCACCACACCCACTGGCTTCCGGAAGGCAATGGGCCTTGCTCCATGAGGTAAACGTCAGGTATTATGGTGAGTGTCATTTCAATATTTGAGGCATTTTGAGTATGTTGTATCTTAGAATGCTTTAGATTCCACGAAATATGCTTGGACATTATTCCTTTTGGCCCGTTTCACCTTGGTGGTTGACATTGTTCCCTAGTAAGTGGTCTTCCTTGAGAATGGTTTTTACACTAGGAACTCCCTTGAAGATCCATCGTACTATTCCCAAGCATACTTGCCACTTTCCATCACTTAAAACCCCCCATTTCTTCGTCTCTTGGGATTTTAGGTTGTATTGACCCAAGAATGGGTTGTCCCTCATTCTATGGGAAGAAGGGGCTAAAGGCCTAGAGGGGTTTTTGTTGGCTAAAAAGATAAAATCCCATGTATAAACCTCCAGATGCTTCACCCAAGGATCCCCTGAGAAAGCAATGAAACACTTCTCTGTAAGAAAAGGGGGACCCACAAGAATAAGTGATTATGAATGCTTAAAGGGTTAGTTGGAGGATAGGAGGTCTCATCATGAGTCAACCTATCATTATCATGGGCATATAGTGGTATGACATTACCATCATTTGGTCACCAAGTCAGGGTAATGGCTCTCGGTTGCATGGCTGAGAGAAAGGGGGTCTCATCACGAGCCAACCTTCACATTACCACAAGATACTTGTGAGTGACATTGTCATTATCTATACACCACGCTAGGGTAGTGACCTTCGAATCGTCCTTTAAAACATGAAATAAACAAAGAATGGAAAGAGGATGGGCTTGGAAAAATTTCATTGCAAACGAAGGTGCCACACACCCTCTACAAAGGCACCCATGAATGAGACACTACAACCCTTTGTATGTCATGAACCCCATGCCCAGTGAGTCTTGATCCATAACCACTTCATCCACTTCACATGGCTTAGAGAGGGATCACTTGGGAAACATTCCTTGACCTAGGGAAATATCTACCCAATAGGACACCTCGTCAACCCTCTCATACCCAAGCTTGACAAGTTGCATAATGTCTTTGAGAACTTGCTTGTTTGACCAGGTAATCTTTGATGCACATGCTTAGGTGGCTTATTTATTAATTTTATCTACTCATCATGATATTATGACTTGATATCCTTAGAGGGAATGCTTATTTTTCTTTGCAGGACCTAGTTGGTGGACAATTTTGGAAGAACAATCCTAGATTGGGATTCCATGGGGCTTCAAGCCCACAAGGTGGATGCCAAGGGCCCACTCACTGGATGAAGACGAATTTACTTCGGAGGCATAAAGGACATCACAAAGGACCTAAACTAGTCCCTATTTCCCAAACAATTCACTTGGGAGGACTAAAACGTCACCCTTGAAGGGTTGACGTCATCATTAGGGCTAGGGCATTGGTGGTGCGCGCTGCTACATTGTGACACTTGGAATGGAGGAGGATTTAATAGGTCATGATGACTTGGAGGAAGGCCACATTGGCCCCAACGACTTCAATTTTTTCTCCAACAAATTTTCTAAATGGTCAAAATGTCCCTCCCAAAAGGGTGACGTCACTTTTACAGTTTTCATTTGTGCAAAAAGTAAATTTTAAGTGAATTGTTTAATATTGTTTTGTTACAAGGGGTAAGATAAGGGTTGTGGACCCCTTATATTATGTTTACCCTTTCTAATGTGGACAAAATATGTGAATGACATTTTGTATAAATAGAGATCAGAATATCTCATTTTAAATCATAACTCTCCCTCTTGTGAGAGGATACTTGGACTGGAATTTTCACTATATTTGGCTATTTCTCCCTTATGATCTTGTGCATGGATATGTTTCTTGGTTATTGGTTGGTGGAAGTAATGCGTTAGACTTGGAAGGATTTTCTCTTGCTATTGTGGTGGTTTTTCTTAGCATCTCTCCTTGAATTGGTAAGAAAATGTGTATTGTGTTATCGTTTGTGTTTCAAGTCAAGCTTGATTTTTGCTAGAGCTAGGTGGGAAGCATAAGGGAATACACCCCCACCTTAGTCTCTGTCATAATTGATCTTATGTACTGTTAATTTAATAATGGTTTTCTAAGAGAATTATAAGTGCATACACCCTCTTAGTCTAAACCCTAGTTAGGGATACTTGCCTTGGGGAGTAAGAGGATTTACACCCCAAAGGAGGTAGTATACTTAGCTCATTATTTTATTGACTCCATTAACCCAATCATTAGAGGCACTAGTCATCACTTTTTTCATTAGAGAAATAAAATTGTTTCTTTGGGAAACATATAAATTTCATGATTTTGAAGTTGTTCCTTGTGGAATCAAATCTATACTATAAATGCTTGCTTGAGCCACTAGGGCGTCTCATTTCTCAAATCATTTTTTGATGTTGTTACAAATTTAAACTAAAGTCATTTTTGGGGAGGATTTTGAATCCTCTTCATGCCCTAATGACATTTTGTAAAGATTCCATCCCAAAGCCTTTATCCCTTAGCTTGTCTGGCGACTTCATTGAAGAACGTTCCCTTTTCCACCCTTCATAAGTTTCCCTTGAAGCTTGTTTGGCGACTTCACTTTCCATGAACCCACCTTTCTCTCTTTCTCCCTTTCCCTCCTTTGGTGAGACTTGATCTCACCTGGCAACTCCATTGAGGTGTCCTTTCGGTCAATGGAATTATGGCACCATGGGATAAACCCTCATCCAAAATTTTTTATGACTCGAAGATGGAATTTTCACAGATGGAAAAGGAAAAGGTTGCTAATAAAGATGCTAAGGAAATGATGAATCGCATAAGAGAGTAATTTCCTTCCTTTGACAATGAATAATCTCTCGAAGAACAATATGAAGAAAGTTACCAAGAAGATCTCGATGAATTTTCTCATGTTGAACATCCAAATGATACATTTGATGAAGACAATGCAATCACATCTACCCTTCCACTTAATGAAGACGTGCCTGCCTTTACTCCTCCTACACATGAAGAAAAAGGGATGGTCACTTTTGTTGATTGTCTTGTGAGAGAACCTTTATGTATGGTTGATGAGCATATATACACTTTCATACAGACTGGCAGACGCAGGTGGGATTTGGGTCATCTCATTTTCGATAAAGACCCCATTTACGACATTGAGGATAGCCCTCAAGAAAGGGGGTTTGAGTTTTCATGTTCAAAGGATTGTTTTTCATGTGTATATGATTCATATGTTTGGGAGCTTGATGATGACATGATTACAGATTTATTCGAGGAATATCATCCACTTTTGTCCTCAATTTTGGAGGAATACCAAGACGTGGCCACCTTAGAGCGATCAGAGGCTCACTCTACAAAGAGGAAGTACTTTCATATTGAGTATTTATACATGGATTGGAATATAAAAAGGGCACAATTTTCTCTTCTTAGACCTAAGCATGTCCCTTACCTCATTTTCTCTTCTCAATGAAATCATGGGGTCTTCTTGGGACCTCTCATATATTCTCGGTCTTCAGGAAGAAACAATCATGTTCAGGAGGATGAAGATGAGCCTTCATCTACATACAATAGCGCTCTTCAAGGATAGATTGATCAAGCTTGTGGTTGTCACTTCAAGCATGATTCCTTACATGATCAGAGTTTTGGATATTCTTTCCAACATGATTTCCTTCCCCCCACCCATCTCCATGAGTTTCATTTCATGATTGATTATATATCTATTTACACTCATTATCATTACGTGCTTGACTTATCTTTGTTGTTTTACGTAATCAATCATGGGGGGGGGGGGATACTTTTATGGGATGGTCAATTGATTGCATTGGTTGTATGACTTCACCTGACATCATCTATCACCTGATCTTCAGGGCCCCGAGGCCCCCAGGTAAGTAGGTAAATCATTTTGATTTCTCGCATTTGCATCTTGATTTCTCATATTAGTTTATATGCATTTCATATTTCATTTTTCTCTACTTGCATATTGATTTCATGCTTAGTTTAGAAGTTTTTGAAAAAATGTTAAAATTTTATTTTCTAGATTAGTTTTATTTTTGGATTTTTATGTACGAAGGGTAATAGCACCACCCTAGATGCTCTGATGTTTTTGTATGAGTTTTGGTGGGAACAGGTATACCAAGAGATGTTGTGGTTCTCATGCACTCTACGGAGAAAATATGTACCCAAGTAGGAGCCAGATGTTATCTCCATTTTGTGGGATAACTAAGGAGATGATGTCTTGAGGTCCTCAGGTTGAAGATATGGAGTACCGAGAGACTACATGATCAATAGTGTCCACTTGCACAGATGGAGACCCTTCTCACCACCACGGAGGTCAGGATTTTCATGATGGCATCCACCACACCTGCTAGCTTCTAGAAGGCAATGGGCCTTGCTCCATGAGGTACAAGTCAGGTATTATGGTGACTGTCATTTCAATATTTGAGGCATTTTGAGTATGTTGTATCTTAGACTGATTTATATTTCATGACATATGCTTGGACATTATGCCTTTTTCCTCGTTTCACCTTGGTGGTTGACACTGTTCCCTAGTAAGTGGTCTTCCTTGGGAATGGGTTTTCTACTAGGAAATCCCTTGAAGATCCATCACACTGTTCCCAACCATACTTACCACTTTCCATCACTTAAAACCCCCCATTTCCTTATCTCTTGGGATTTCTGGTTGTATTGACCCAAGAAGGGGTTGTCCCTCATTCTATGGGAAGAAGGGGATGAAGGCCCAGAGGGGTTGTTTTTGGTTAAAAATATAAAATACTATGTATAAACATTCCATATGCTTCTCCCAAGGATCCCCTGAGAAAGAAATGAAACGCTTCTCTATAAGAAAAGGGGGACCCACAAGAATAAGTGATTATGAATTCTTAAAGGGTTAGTTGGAGGACAGCAGGTATCATCATGAGTCGGCCTATCATGATCATGGGTATATAGTAGTATGACATTACCATCATCTAGTCACCAATCCAGGGTAATGGCTCTCAGTTGCATGGCTGAGAGAAAGGGGTCCTCATCACGAGCCATCTTTCTCATTATCGTAAGATACTTGTGAGTGACATTGTCATTATCTAGACACCACTCCAGGGTTGTGGCCTTCAAATTTTCCTTTAAAACATGAAATAAACAAATAATGGAAAGAGGATGGGCTTGAAAAAAGTGCATTGCAAATGAAGGTGCCACACACCCTCTACAAAGGCACCCATGAATGAGACACTACAACCCTTTGTATGTCATGAACCCCATGCTCAGTGAGTCTTGATCCATAACCACTTCATCCATTTCACATGGCTTAGAGAGGGATCACTTGGGAAACATTCCTTGACCTAGGGAAAGATTTACCCAATAGGACACCTCGTCAACCCTTCCATACCCAAGCTTGGAAAGTTTCATAATGTCTTTGAGCACTTACTTGTTTGATTGGGTAATATTTGATGCGCATGCTTAGGTGGCTCATTTATTGATTTGATCTACTCATCATGATATTATGACTTGAGATCCTTGGAGGGAATGATTTTTTATCTTTGTAGGACCTAGTTGGTGGACAGTTTTGGAAGAAAAATCCTATCTTCGGCTTCCATGGGGGTTCAATCCCACAGGATGGATGCTAAGGGCCCACTCATCGGATGAATAATATTTTCCTTTGGAGGCCTAAAGGACATCACAAAGGACCTAAAATAGCCCCTACTTCCCAAACAATTCACTTGGGAGAACTAAAACGTCACCCTTGAAGGGTTGACACCATCATTAGGGCTAGGGAATTGGTGATGCGAGCTGCTACATTTTGACACTTGGCATGGAAGAGACTTGAAGATTTCATGACGACTTGGAGGAAGAGCTCATTAACCCCAACGACTTCAAATTTTTCTCCAATGAATTTGCTAAAGGGTCAAAACGTCCCTCCCAAAAGGGTGATGTCACTATTACGGTTTTCATTTGTGCAAAAAATAAATTTTAAGTGAATTATTTAATATTATTTTGTTACAATGGGGTAATATAATGGTTGTGGACCCCTTATCTTATGTTTACCCTTGCTAATGACATTTTGTATAAATAGAGATCATAAGATCTCACTTTAAATCATAACTCTCCCTCTTGTGAGAGGATACTTGGACTGGAATTTTTGCCATCTTTGGATATTTATCCCTTGTGCTCTTTTGTATGGCTATCTTTATTGGTTATTGGTTGGTGGAAGTAATGCACTAGCTTTGGAAGGCTTTTCTTTTGCTATTGTGGTGGTTTGTCTTAGCATCTCTCCTTGAATTGGTAAGAAAGTATGCATTGTGTTATCATTTGTGTTTCAAGTCAATGTTGATTGGTGTTAGAGATAGGTGGGAATTATAAGGGAATACACCCCCACCTTAGTCTCCATCATAATTTTGCTTAAGTATTGTTGATTTAATAACGGTTTGCTAAGATAAGTATAAGTGCATACACCCTCTTAATCTAAACCTTAGCTAGGGATACTTTCCTTAGGGAGTAAGAGGATTTACACCCCCAAGGAGGTAGTACCTCTAGCTCATTTTTTTCTTGATTCCATTAACCCAATCATTAAAGGCACTAGTCATCATTTTTTTCATTGGATAAATAAAATTATTTCTTTGGGAAACGTGAATTTTTTTTATTTTGAAGTTGTTCCTAGTAGAATCAAATCTATGCTATAAATGCTTGCTTGAGCCACCAGGGCATCTCATTTCTCCAATTATTTTTATATGTTGTTACAAATTTAACCTACAGCCATTAGGGATGTATAAAACCCTAACCAAACTCTTCAATAACTCCTCATTTAACCGTTGAAAATTACCTAAAATTAGCCCACATTATCTACTAAGTACAACGCATATTTTGGCAAGTTTTGAGAAAGTTTTAGTGGTTAAATATATTGATGTAATAATAATTTTGTTACATCCATAAGGCTTATAAATATCACTATTGTTATGTTTTTATGACAACCTTGCTTTTGTGCTAAAGTCTTGTTCTATCATTGTTGAGTTAAACTAGTTTTTACTAGCTTGTCTTGTGCTTATTCAATTGGACTTTTAGCACTTATTTTGCAGCCCTTATTATATTTTATGTATCATTTAGTGTTTCTAGAATTAAGGACAACAAGATTAACTTTCTTGTCCACCTAACATTACTATATGCAAGTGTGGTTTTTCTTGTGTCTCGGGCAGGTACAAACACCCTTTGTAGGCATCCAAAGACTCGGAAACCTTAGAACACCTGGAGACAAGTCATCAAAGATAATTTTATCTTCCATCATTGACCTTTAGGGGGATACTTATCTTTCTTCCCTTCCATCCATCTCAATGCCCCCAAGGTCACCGAGATCGCCTCCCTAGAGTGACCTAGCTATCACCCTTGAAGCATGTGACCTATATCGAGGTGACATTGGGTATAATGTCCCTTAGTTGTCGCCACTTGGTGGTTGGTTCAGTATTTTCCCAACCTACAACTTGTGTGATAACATATCCAACAATTACATAGTCGAATTACAATGATGGTTGCCAAAAAATTCCAAAATGTGGAATGTTTAGAATTGTCCCTTTTATTTTCTTGCTTTTTACTAACTCTTATAAATTGATGACAATCCCTGGGTTCATGAAATTTGAATATTTGAATTGAATATAGTAATTTTTATATGATTGGGACTTATGGAGTTTGTATGTGGAAAATGCAAGCGCAAAGGCCAACATGGTATTGGTTCTGACTATGAGGCTTGCCTCCCTATTTATTAAAATTTATACCATCCTCGACATATGATTTCATTTGTTGTAGAGACAATAAATCCACTTTATTATATGTATAA
>JASDQU010374322.1:1135-51438 GCA_032191745.1 Picea mariana | reverse complement strand
CTCTTGCTTGCATGTACTCCTCTCTCCCCCTCTCCTCTCTTGCTATGACATACAATTGGTGACTTCCTAGGTACGAGTATTTTACTTCATCAAGGACTTCATCGAAAATACATGAAAATGTGTTCATCATGTCCATGTGGATCGATGGCAGGATGAGCATTTTAGAATATGCAAAGATACATTTCTCGTTGGTATTGTCTTATCAGTGGTTTATTTTGCTAAGAGTTACAACCTTCAATTGCAAAAAGAGATTCAAAGCCAATATTATCACTCATGGCAAGTCATCATAATGGTCCATATCACATACATGCATGGGATGGATAGTAATGAAGAAAATAGAGTTATATTGAAGGAGTATCACTTCTACATAAGCGATGATCGATGCCACGAATTATCCTATGTACAACATTGCTTTCAGTTGTTTTACAATCACCTTAAAGATAATAACATATAGATGGATCAACATTGGATTTGGTCAGATGGTTGCACAGGCCAGTTCAAAAATGTTCGTGTATTTCAATAGTTGTGTATGTTGCACAAAAAGCTCAAGCTACCACATATTTGGAACTATTTCAAGTCTGGGCATAGGAAAGGGGAGCATGGTGGAGCAGGAACATGCATCAAAAGAGTGTTATGTAGGTAAGAAGTGAATTTCACAACTACTTCCCTCATTCGAAATGAAAACTCCATTATTGAATGATGTTCTTCAATAATGGGAGAGGGAACAAGAACCCATGAAGAACAATCACCCAAGAAAGGACATGTACATAGATATTTTTTGGAGGTGGTCTATGTAGATCAATCACAGTGATATGAGTGTAAAAAAATCCAAGGAACTCATGGATTCCATTAATTTTGAACATCAGACAATGCAATAGTTGAAATATGGATGAGAAAACTCTCTTGCCTCTATGGTCCATGTAGTAGTAATGAATGGGATGATTGTGAATCCACAAACTGGGTTGGTAGATGGGATCATGTATCATTCCCCATTGGTCAACGCATAAATGTGGAATTATCCTAGTTAGAGGAGGACTAATCAAATATTTCAGTAGATTATGATCATGTCTCAAATCTTGTACTATCACGTTTGGCGAAACCTTCTATTAAATTTTGAATAACTAGCATCAATGTTTTATTCTGTGGTCATTTAGTGGACTCACGTGTTGGCACTCCATTTTTTGTAGGGCACATATATGCAATGGTTTTCCCAAGAGGTAATGAATGGGGCACTAACTATTGTTTGGCACATTGCTTAGATGGAAAGCAGACCCTCATGCAATCAGTAATAGACTCTGAAGGCATTGAATTTTCGATTGGGTCGATTGTTATTAAAGGAGAATATCTAACACAGGATGAAAAAACATAGAAGAAAGGTGGTTATGTATTTCAAGATTATAGACTAGATGAATATGTATACCACTTTACGAACTTGGTTGTTGGTACAAACCTCAGAATACAAACAACGCCAAGTAAGAACTCATAAAAGGTACGATACTTCTTTCCTTAATCTAAGCATGAGAATTTAATGGATAACATCTGTATTAGAATTGATCTTGATGGTCTACTTGAATGACCATAGGTATGTTAAAAGAATAATTGAACAAAAATTTCATATTATGAATGATTAAAATTTTGGATTCATTTTATGGTTGTTATGGTATTCTTGTATTTTGTAGTTCCTTTTTATTTTTAGAGAACTATGTCTAGCCTTCCCTTTCCTTTCCTTGCCTTGCTTGCCTAGCCTTGCCATGCCTTTGCTTGCCTTCCCTTGCTGTGCATTTCCTTTCCTTTCCTTCCCTTGCCTTGCCTTACCTTTCCATGCCATGCCATGCCATGTCATCTCATGCCTTGGCTTGCCATGCCTTTCCTTTCCATTCCATTCCTTTCCTTTCCTTTCCATGCATTGCTATGCCTTGCCTTATCTTTTCATTCCATGCCATGCCATGTCTTGCATTTCCTTGTGTTGCATTGCCTTGCCTTGTATTGATTTTCCTTTCCTTTCATTTCCTTTCCTTTCCATGTCATTCCTTGCCTTGCATGGCCTTGACATGCCAATCCATGCCTTTCCTTTCCATGACATTCCCTGCCTTTCCTTGCATTGCCATGCCATGTCATTCCATGCCTTACCTTTCCATGCTATGCCTTGACTTGGCATGAAATTACATGACATGCCATGCCTTTCCTTTCCTTTCCATGCCATGCCTTGCCTTACCATGTCATGTCTTTCCTTCCCATTCCATTCCATGCCATGCCTTACCTTTCCATGACATGCCATGCCATTCCATGCCTTGCATTTCCTTGCATTGCATTTTGTTTCCTTGCACTATCTTTCCTTTTCTTTCCTTGCCATGCCATGTCATCCATGCCTTGCATTTCCTTCCCTTGCCTTGGCTTGACATTCCATGCCTTGCCTTTCCTTTCCTTTCCTATCCATTCCATGTCATTCCATCCCATTCCATGCCTTACCTTTCCTTGTCATGCTATGCCATGCCTTTCATTGCCTTGCCTTTCCTTGCCTTGAATTACCTTTCCTTGCATTGCCTTGCCTTAGCTTCCCTTTCCTTACCTTGCCATTCCATTCCATGCCTTGGTTTTCCATTCCATGCCATGCCTTTCCTTTCCATGTCATGCCTTTCCTTTCCATGCCATACCATGCCTTGCCTTGCCATGCCATGCCATACCATGTCTTTTCTTGCCTTGCCTTGCCTATCCATGCTATGTCATTCCATTCCATGCCATGCCTTTCCATTCCATACCATACCTTGCATTGTCATGCCATGCCATGCCTTGCATTTCCTTGCCTTGCATTACCTTTCCTTACATTGCCTTGCCTTTCCTTGCCTTTCCTTACCTTGCCATGACTTGTTTTTTCATGACATTCCTTGCAATTCCTTTCCACGCCATGTCTTTCATTTCCATGCCATGTATTTCCTTGCCTTTCCATGCCATGCTTTTCCTTTCCATGCCAATTTCCATGCCATTCCATGCCCATCTTCATGCCTTACATTACCTTGCATTACATTTTATTGACTTGCATTGTTTTTTCTTTCCTTTCCTTGCCCTGCCATGCCATGTTATGCCATGCATTGCATTGTATTGCATTGCAATGTCTTGTCGTGTCTTTTCTTTCCTTGCCTTGCCATCCCATGCCTTGCCTTTATTTTACTTTCCATGCCATGTCTTGGCATGTCGTTACTTTCCTTCCCTTGCCATTCCATGCCTTTTCCTTTCCATGCCAATCCATGCCATGTCTTGCATTTCCTTGCGTTGTCTTGTCTTGTCTTGCCTTGCCTTACCTTTCCATTCCATGCCATGCCATGCCTTGCATTTAATTTCCTTTCCTTGCCTTTCCATCCCATGCCATGGCTTTCCTTTCCATGTCATGCCTTATCTTTCCTTTCCATGCCATGCCATGGCATGCCTTACATTGTGTTGCATTTCCTTGCCTTGCCTTTCTTTTCCATGTCATTCCATTCCTTGCCTTGCCTTACCATGCAAGGCCTTGCCATGTCATTCCTTACCATGACATGCCATGTCTATCCTTACAAGGTGTTAAATTGTCAAACATATGTAATAAGCATTGAGAAAAACCCTAGTTCTGGAGATCCTCCAAAACATGATTTCTGGGAAATGGAATGATAGAAGAGGGGGCTCACTAGATGAAACCTGGTGCCTTGGATCCAATGCAATAAACATTTCATCCATATGAGGCCTGGTTAGAGTTTTATTGTGAGTTGCAACTCGCCTCCTCAAGGAATTTAGTGACATGTTGACAACTGGTACAGGGGTATAAAATACAAATCGAGTAGCATAATGACATTATGTAAGCTCTCATACATCTATTTTTCCAAGGCCCACACAACCACACTACCCAAAATTGCTTGGCACAATGTTCTTGAAAATCGACCTCTTGTTCAGAATTTGCACCATGCCTCACTAAGAAAAACCCTAGTTCTGGAGATCCTCCAACATATGCTTTTCTGGGTAATAAAATGACATTAGAGGCATCCCACTAACTAAAACCCAGTGCCATGGATCCAATGCAACTGACGGTTCATCCATTTGAGGCTTGGTTAGAGTTTTATAATGAGTTGTAACTCACCTCCTCAAGCCATTCAGGGACATGTTGGCAATTTCTCTTGGGGGCATAAAATCCAAACCGAGCAGCATAATGGAGTTCTATAAGCTCCCACATGTCTGTTTTTTTATCACCCACGCGACCACACTACCCACAATAACCCAACACAATGTTCTTGAAAATTGACCACTTGTTTAGAAATTGCATTGTGCCTCACTGAGAAAAACCCTAGTTCTGCAGATCCTCCAACAAATGTTTTTTCAGGCAATGGAATGATAGAAGAAGGGCCCCACTAGATGAAACTTGGTTCCCCAGATCCAATGCAATGGATGGTTCATCCATCTGAGGATCGTTTAGATTTTTATCATGAGTTGTAACTCGCCTCCTCAATCCATTCAAGGACATGTTAGCAATTTGGTCGGGGGGCATAAAATCCAAACCCGACAGCATAATAGAGTTTTATAAGCTCTCACACATCTATTTGGTCAGCTCCCATGTAACCACACTACCCATAATCACTCGACATAGTGCTCTTAAAAATCGACCTCTTGTTCAGAAATTGCATCGTGCCTCACTAAGAAAAACCCTAGTTTCAAAGATCCTCCAAAAAACAATTTTATGGACAAAAAAATGATAGTGGAGGGGCCCCACTAGCTAAATCCTAGTTCCTGGATCCAATGTAACCAATGGTTTTTCCATCCGAGACATGGTTAGAGTTTTATCGTGAGTTTCAACTCGCCTCCTCAAGTCATTCAGGGACATGTTGACAATTCAGTCTGGGGCATAAAATTCAATTAGAGCAGTGTAACAAAGTTTTGTAAGCTCTTGCACATCTTTTTATCCAAGGTCCACATGACCACACTACCCATAATCTCTCAACACATTGTTCTTTAAAATTGATCTCTTGTTCAAAAATTACGTTGTGCTTCACTGAGAAAAACCATATTTTCTAATATCCTCCAACAAATGCTTTTTCGGAAAACAAAATGAAAGAGGAGGAGACCCACTAGCTAAAACCCGGTGCCATAGATCCAATGCAACCGACGGTTTGTCCATCTAAGGTTTGGTTAGATTTTTATTGTGAGTTGCAACTCGCCTCCTCAAGTCATTCAGGGACATGTTGGCAATTTGGTTTGGGGGCATAAAATACAAACCGAGAAGCATAACAGAGTCCCATAATATCTCACACATCATTTTAGACAAGGCCCATGTGACCACAATACCCATAATTTCCCGACACCATGTTCTTGAAAATCGACCTCTTGTTCATAAATTGCATCGTGCTTGACTGAGTAAAACCCTAGTTTTGAAGATCCTCCAACAAACATTGTTTTGGCCAATGGAATGACAACGGAGGGGCCCCACTAGCTAAAACCCAATGCCTCAAATCCAATGAAATTGAGGTTTCATCCATTCAAGGTCTGGTTAGAGTTTTATCGTGAGTTACAACTCGTCTCCTTGAGCCATTCAGGGGCATGTTGACCATTTGGTCTAGGGGCATAAAATCCAAACCAATTAGAATAATGGAGTTCGGTAAGCTCCTGCATGTCTATTTGGCCAAGGCCCACATGACCACACTACCCACAATCGCATGGCATAGTGTTCTTTAAAATGGACCTCTTGTTTAGAAATTGCATTGTTCCTTACTAAGAAAAACCTTATTTCTAGAGATCCTCCAACAAACACTTTTCTTGGAAACATAATGAAAACAAAGTGGCCACACTAGCTGAAATATGGTGATCCATATTTGATTCAATTGATGGTTCATCCATCTAAGGCCTGGTTAGAGTTTTATCACGATTTTCAACTCACCTCCTCAAACCATTCAAGGACATGTTGGCGATTTGGTCCAAGGCCATAAAATCCAAACCAAGAAACATAACGGAGTTTCATAAGCTCTCACACATCTCTTTGGCCAAGGCCCATGTGACCACACTATCCACAATCGCTTGGCACAATGTTCTTGAAAATCAACCTCTTGTTCAAAAATTGCATTGTGCCTCACTGAGAAAAACCCTAGTTCCAGAGATCCTCCAACAAACACTTTTTTGGGGAAACATAATGACAACGGAGGGGCCCCACTAGCTAAAACCTAGTGCCCCGGATCAAATTAAACCAATAGTTCATCCATCCGAGGCTCAATTATATTTTTATTGCAAGTTGCAACTCGCTTCCTCAAGTCATTCATGGACATGTTGGAAATTTGTTCTAGGGGCATAAAATCCAAACCGAGCAGCATAATGGTTTGGGTCTCAAGCCTTGGGAACCTTTTCAATCAACGGAAATATTGGACGTCCACATTTTCACGTATGATAGAAAAACTGGTTGGATCATACAAGAAAGGGTTAAAATGGTTCCAGCAGTAAAAGGAGCTCTTTTATCAGTAGTAACCCAGGTGCATGTTACAGGAGATGTCAGGGAAGATTATGTGGCAATAGCTAGGGTAGGATTTTCATTCATGGATGCAACTGTGGATAATATACAAAGGTTGTGCCAATAGAATGAGGAAAAGGAAATGAGGATCAAAGAGATAGAAGAGAATCTCTAGCAAGCTAAGATAGATGGGAGAAGTCTTCTCAATTTTAAAGCCAGTGCGGAAAAGGTGAGAAACGAGTTGGAAGGTGCCATCATCAATATAAATGCCAACCTGAATCTCTTCCAAAACATGATTGCAACAATTATTGAACAAAGCAGTTGGATACAGATGCATTTGATGCAATACAACACTATCCGAGAAGGTATAGAAGACATTGATACTTGGATAGCATAAAATATTGATGCACCTCCAGAGTTATACAAACCCTCGAAATCAACAAGAAACACATATATGTATGTGCTAGATCATTTCCAATAGGTAGGGTAACGAGCAGAAAAAGAAGTGACCAAAGCAATGGGGATTTGCTAAAGAACTCACAAATTTTCTCAAGAGTTGATAAGTCATGGTCGGCTCCCAAGTTTAAATGAACTTGGGAAGAATTTAGTCATGGAAGAATTAGTGAATGCAGTTCAGAAAAACATAAGTAGAAGGACACAGATACTTGAAACATCAACTTTTTTCTCAACCAATCTTATTGATCATCATTTGCTACATCCAATGAAGCTCCATACTATGATATATGATTACATGGAAATATTGGAGAGGGATATGAGCACCTTGGATGATATCATTTCCATGATCGAAGCAATGATGGATAAGCTAACTTACAAGAGGATTGAGTTACTGTATAACCATTTGGAAGTTTGGACGGCTTATCTCTAGAGAAAAAGTTCATGGGAAAAAGACAAACCATTATTTTCCATTTCATATTTTTCCTAACTACCTCAAGTTTCGTCCTTTTGGGCCACTTGTCATGGGAAAATGGAACTTGAATAGTTTTTGTAACTGCCCCTTCAAGAAGAAGGCGAAAAGACAAATAGTAGTTACTATTGTTTGTATAAAAGAAAATAGAGACTCCTTGAACAAGGACTTTTTTTTGGCTTTTCAAGCATTGTATATAACTAAGAATTGTTTCAATAACTTATACAGTGTTAATGAATATTGAGAATCCCTCAGGGCCAGTATTTGATAGAAGGAATTATGTTTAGAAAATGATAGAAGCTTTGAACTACTTCAAGTGAAGATAATTTCTCTTTCTATGGATTATAAGAATGCTTTGTTTGTTTTAGACTAATTCTTATGCAATCTTAATCAGTTTTTGCAAATATTGGTATTTCTTTGAATATTTCCATGCCTTGAGTTTCGTGATTTGTTACAGTATATGTCATTGTAATCTGAACCAATCTGATTATATACTTATATATGTTATTGCTTCCAATGTTTCTCTTTTTATACAGCTAAGTGTATTAAAGTCGTTTTATGTTTTGGTTTTATTATAACTCACTGATTACTTTAGATTTTCTCCTAGATAGGATAGGTTAACATATATTACTTGTATTTACATACATAGTCTTCATATACATATTTTCATTTCACTCATCCCTACATCGGTACACCGGACCTTAACTGGAAACAAAATCAAAAGTTAGTAATAATGGCAGTCAGGCCAAATTCTAGATGGGACTCCTGATCCAAACTGTGTGTAGTCTAATTGTGACTGTATACTGTGGATTTTCCCTTACTATTGTCGGGGGAATTTGGACCCTCGATAGGTTAGTACAAGGAATTCCCAGAGAAGTAACTATAAGAGAAGTTTCATCCTTGTAGCTGAAGAAAAGTTACAGGAAAGGGTGCTAAATATTTTCCATGCAAATGGAAGAGACACCTAAGGATAAGGTGCCAGATATTGAAGATTATGCAATCCTAAAAGAGTTCGAATATGTATTTAAAGAAATACCAGGATTTCCACCCAAAAGAGACATTGACTTCTCTATCAATCTGGTGTTAGGAGCATCTCCAATATCTAAGACTCCTTACAGGATGAGCACACTTGAATTGAAGGAATTGCAAATGCAACTCAAGGAGATTCTGAAGAAGGGGTGTATATGCCCAAGTGTGTCACCTTGGGGTGCCCCAGTACTATTTATGAAGAAAAAGGATGGAACATTGAGACTATGCATTGACTTCAAGAAGTTAAACAAGGTAATTATGAAGAATAAGTACCCTTTGCCAAGGATGGATGACCTCTTTGATCATCTAAAAGATGCAAAAATATTTTCGAAGATTGATCTCAAATCAGGTTATCATCAAGTAATAATTAAAGAAGAAGACATCATCAAGACTACTTTTAGAACAAGGTATGGCCATTATGAATTCATAGTGGTACCATTTGGGTTAACAAATGCACCATCTTTATTTATGTGTCTTATGAATGGTATATTCAAGAATTACTTGGACAAGTCTGTGCTTGTCTTTTTTGATGATATTCTGATATATTCTAAGTCTAAAGAAGAGCATGAGAAACACTTGAGAATGGTGTTACAGGTATTGAGGGAGCATCAATTGTATGCCAAATTGAGCAAGCGTTCATTTTATCAGAGGAAAATTCATTATTTGGGCCATATCATTTCATAGGAAGGAATAGCAGTGGACCCATAAAAGATAAGGGCCATTGGAGGATGGCCAACACCAAGGAATTTATAGTAATTAAGATCATTCATGGGTCTTTCACATTACTACAGAAGATTCATTGAGGGATTCTCAAGAATTGCACACCCAATTACTTCTTTACAGAAGAAAGGTGTGAAGTTTGAGTGGACACAGGATTGTGAAAGGAGCTTCCAACACTTGAAGAAGTTATTAACAAGTGTTCCAATACTAAGGATTGTTGATCCAAATGAAGATTTCATTGTATGCATTGATGCATGTAAAGAATGACTTGGTGGAGTCCTTAGCCAGAATGGGTATGTGGTGTGTTATGAATCAAGGAAGTTGAAGGAGCATGAAGGGAACTATGTCACTCATTATTTGGAGTTGGCATCCATAGTGCATGCCTTGAAGATGTGGAGGCACTACCTCATGGGGAAAACATTTGAGTTGAGGATGGACCATATTGGTCTGAAATATTTGTTTGGACAACCAACTCTTAATGTTAGGCAAAGAAAATGATTATATTTCCTCAGTGAATATGATTTTGATATTAAGCATATCAAAGGTAGATAGAACAAGGTGTTTGATGCACTCAACAAGAGGGTGCATGATATGCATGTTGCAACCATTATCATGTAAGGATCATATTTAAAAGATATAATTCTAGAAGATGCAAAATCAGATCAGAAGTACATGGAGGTAAAGGAAAAACTTAAACAAGATAATTTATAGCAGAAAGTTGAAGACTATAAGCTGGAAAAGGATGAACTCCTCATGTACAGGGGCATAATTTATGTGCCAAATTATTAGGCATTGAAGGATTTGATATTGGGAGAAATTCATAATGTACCTTATGTTGGACACCCAGGTTATCATAAAACTATTGCAGTTGTCAAGAGCCAATATTATTGGCCAGGCATGAAGAAAGAAGTTTTTGATTTTATTGCTAGGTGTTTGGCATGTTAAAAAGTCAAGGCTGAGCATAGACACCCAACTGATTTGTTTCATCCATTTCCCATCCTTGAGTGTAAATGGGAAGTTGTAACAATAGATTTTATCATTAAACTACCTAGAACCATCAAGCAACATGATTCTATCATGGTGGTGATGGAAAAGCTTACCAAAGTTGCCCATTTTATTCTAGTAAAGCTCACTCACAAGGAAGCTAACATAGTTGATATTTATCTGAAAGAAATAGCTCGATTACATGGAATTCCGTAGACAATTGTGTCTGACAGAGATCCAAAATTTACATCAATTTTTTGTAAAATATTATTTAAGGGATTTGGAACAAATATGCATTTTAGCACAACCTATCATCCAAAGACGTCAGGTGGAAGACATAAAGAGTGAATCAAGTAATAGAAGATATATTAAGAATGTATGTGATGGATAAACCATCCAAATGGGAGGATTATCTACACTTGGTAGATTTTTCTTACAACAATGGGAACCAAGCATCCCTGAAGATGAACCCATTTGAGGCACTCTATGGCAGAAAATGCAACACACCAGTCAGATGGGACAAACCAATATACCGCGCAGTACTTGGGCTAGAATTACTAAGAGAAATGGAAGAACAGATGATAAGAATAAATTAGAATTTAAAGGTTTTGCGAGACATGTAGAAAATCTATGTTGATAAGGGAAGAATTCACTGAAAATTTAAAGTGGGTGATCATGTGTTCCTAAAAGTAAAGGCTAACAAAAGTTCCCTGAAGTTGGGAAATTGCTCAAAGTTGCCAGCTCGTTTTTGTGGGCCATTTGAAATCCTGGAAAGGATTGGGCCTGTAGCATACATGCTTGCCTTGCTTACATCAATGCATATTCATAATGTATTCCATGTATAATTACTTAAAAAGTGTGTACCTGATACTAATCATGTTATTGATTGGAATGTGATTCAGGTGGAGCAAGAAGAATGTGATTGGAGGTTTTCATGTGCATCTGGTGTGCATATTGGATCGAAAGATCAAGTAGATCTGGAATCAAGCCATAGGGATAGTAAAATTCCAATGGACCTAGTACAACCCTGAGGATGCAACTTGGGATCATGAGGATGCTATGCGGGCAAAATACCCACATCATTTTGAAGACTTTTGAGTTTTTGGTTGTACATGTGTATATAATGCATCGAGGACATTGAAAAAATAAGGGGGAGGGGATTATAATACCCCTAGGATGAACCCCAAGTGTGCATATAAATGTAATTGTACTTTACTTATAATCGGGTGAGATGAAGTAACAAGATCCTAGGTTTGGTGTTGCACGCAATGAGTTAGTGTGCATGAATCTCATACGAAAAGAGTGTGCATAGTGTAAATGGATTATCGAGTGCAGTCTAATGTATATAGCGTGCACCTATGTAAGTGTGCAGGAATGATGCACTAGAAGAGGAACAACTGAAGTTTACAATGCACACTGGTATAAGCATGCAAGGAATGGCGTGATTAAAGAAGAGCCTTACAAGATGGTGCACATTTCAGGATTCAGCGCACACCTGTTTAGTGCACAGGTTTTGGAGGACAGAGAGACTTTTTGTGTATAAGCATTGTTATAATGTGCACTTGTGTAAGTGTGAGAGGGTTCCGCACTGAAGGAAGAGTGTGCACATCCTAGAAGTTTCACGTGCACTGATTTTAGTGCGCGATCTATATATTTTGAGGCTAGTGAGCTTGGATGCAAAAGATTAGTACTCATGTACTGAGAATGTAAATGTAAAGACATGTAAATATAATGAAAATACATCAATGTGGTAGACTGACCACGTAAAAGACTATGGGGGGCTATAACTCCACTAGCTGAGGTTAAGGGGGATAAGTTAAAGGGGCTTAAGTAATATTATATTAATACTCCTTAAAAGTATAAAGTATGGATATTATTTTATCCTAAGTCCGAGGGAGAGGGACATGTGGGATGAATACAGTTCTCAACATGACAAGTGTCAAGTTGGGAACATGCATCCAAATAGTTTGGACTTAGTACCTTTTTGGGAGGATTCGATCATTCATGCAACCAGGAGAGGGAGGATCTGAGCCAACCGTTACTATCATAGAACCTTGTTGTTATTGTGATCAGTATTTTTCTATTACTGTCATAAGGCAACTGATATTGCAGAACCTTGCTCTTTATAAGACAAAGTTATAAGGCAACTAATATTGAAGAAATATATATGAAATAAATTTCTAGGTTGCATGGAGTCCCTAATGCAATCGTTTCATATAGAGATCCAAAGTTTACTTCAAAATTTTGGAAGGGATTATTTTAAGGATTGGGCACAAATCTGAATTTTAGTACAACCTATCATCCACAAACATATGGGTAGAGAGAGTCAATCAAGTGATTAAAGACATGTTGAGGATTTGTGTGATGGATAACCATCCAAGTGGGGGGGTTACTTGTATTTGGTTGATTTACATATAAAAATGGATAACAAGCTTCATTAAAAATGAATCCATTTGAAGTTTTATATGGTAGAAAATGAAATACTCCAGAGAGTTGGGACAATCCATTAGATAGAGTTGTGTTTGGGCCAAATTTACTCAAGGAAATAGAAGATAAAATGGTCAAATATTAAATATAATTTAAAGGAAGCACATGACAAACAAAATATTTATGTGGATAAAGGTAAGATACAAAGGGAATTTAAAATTGGGGATCATATATTTTTGAAATTTGTTTATCTAAAAGACTATTTCATGGTCTTTAAGATAACATCATGAGGATAAAATTCCCCTGCATTTTTAAATAGGTGGTACTCCTCTAATTTTCTAAAATATGTAGCTAATGTTATTGGATTGGATTTTCAAATGGAAGAATGCTAAAAAACAAACCCCGAATTCTTTATTACTTTAGTTTTTATATAAAATGGTTCTTGATAACCATATTTCTCCTTGAGTACTGCAACATTTCCCTGGAAATGGACCAAGCAACTTCTTAACAATAAAAATATAAATAAAGGATTCAATACCAATATATATATATATATGTGTGTGTGTGTGTGTGTGTGCTCAGATTCATTATAAAATCCCTCTGAAACACATGCAAGCATAATATACAACCATATTTTCTCACAAGAAAGAGAGTGAAATGGGGTTGATCACTTCAGAGAACTTTAAATGAGTATTGCATTTAAAACTAAAAGAATATGATGAGAACACTCCAAAAATATCATACTCATAAATATCAAAGTATAAGAAATCATTAAATGTATGCCCCGAATTAGTTCTCTGGGGAGTTCAATACATAAAATATATGTCACATAAAAATCATTTTAGTAATTCAATTGACTAATGCTCATAAATAAATCCTGCCAAATGCAAGAACTAAAATTCTATGAATCTATTAGACAACACTCGTTTACATTATCAGCCATATATATGGATGTAAAATACTCCTATTAATATTTTAGATAGAGGCCTGAAAGAATAAAATAAAAACACTCTAATTTGGCCTTATGCTCAGTGTCAAACATACAAACACAAAGCTTTGAGAGAAATCATGTAGCAGAAGAAGAAGCAAGAATATGAAGATATGTATTTGAAGATGAGAAAGTTGGTTTTGTACTGAAGGATGAACAATGATATTCTTATGATCTCACCTCATCTTTGATGGTTCTCTCCCCCTTTTAAATATTCTTTGAATGATTCTTTGAAATGTTTTACCCTAATAGTTAGGGTTTCTATTCTTTTGGAAGTTTCCCACGTGCTTCCTCTTTTTGGTAAAGAGTAGATCCTTTAAATAAATGATTTATTAAACACTTATTAATGAATTAGGTMATTTAAATRCATGCATCCAAGTGGGACCCACTTCACCTTTATATAAAAGTTATTTAATAAACTTTCATTTCCAAAATTTGAAGTTGACCGACTAAAAAATATCAACTGACTTTTAATTTTTTGAGCATGATAAGTGACTTCTCATCCATGGAAACCATTCTATAAATAATATTCATTATTATTTCTTTCCAATGAACCATCTTGAGCAAAATTTGGAGGTCTATATCTCAATTTATATCCTCACGAGGTCAAGGTTCCAAATAGATTTCCTAGGGAGCCATGAAAAGAGAGTTGATTGTTATTTTAATTTCCAGAAAGATTATGGCCAAATTAAGCCATTGAAACTTATCCCATTGTCTTCCTTGTCAAATTATCTTTCCAACGAGGTTTTATTTTCCCCATAGAGACATCTAGATCAAAATATATGTGCTATGAAAGATGGAGACTCAACCACCATCGATCTGGTTCGTGGGTGAATCTTGTCCCTTGATTTGATTCCCCCTTTCTAGTCCAACATTAATTTGGGAAGGGAAACAATTAGTTTTTATAATGAAAATTCCCTCCTTATCATTCATGTGTGAAATAAAGGAGCTTATGGAAGCCTTAGTGTAGCTCTCATGCCTAAGAAAAATTCATGCCTTGGTAATATTTTGGTTTCCCGGTCATTTTCCAATCATTGCTCAATCAACCTATGAATGTCTGACACATCACATCCAGTAACGTTTCACCCAAGGATATGTCCATGTCGCTGCCATGTGTCACCCAAGTATATGTCCACGTCTCTGCCACATGTCCCAATATGGTAGGTCCATGAAAAGGGGGAAGAAACTTAGGATAAAAAATAATATTAAAAAAGTAAATGAAGTGTTTGAGGAGTTATGGGAATGCGTAGGTAAAGGAAGTAGATGARGAGATAAAACTTGGTAAAATGACTAAGTATGAGATGAAAAAAAGGGACATGATGAGATGAAAATGGTGGAAGGGGATGACTCCCACATCCGTAATTGAAAAATAGAATAAGTATAGGACTCAGTAAAAATAGAGTGTAAAACCCAGTAAAATGACTAAGTATGAGGTGCAAAAAAGGGGAATGGAAAGTGAATTATGGTGAAGGAAGAATTGCGAGCGTGGGACAAAGACATGATGAGATGAAAATGGTGGAAGGAGAGGACTCGGAAATCTACGTGAAAAATAGACTAAGTATAGGACTCAATAAAAATAGAGTGTAAAACCTAGTAAAATCACTAAGTGACACAAGACATGGGAAAAAGGTAAATGAAGAGGAAGGTTGTCCTCCATTCGTAATGGAAGACATAGTTTAAAGAGGAGAAAAAGTGGTAAGTCATGAAAAATGACTAAGTGTTAGGGAGGTAAGTCATAGAGTTACGTGAGAATAAGAAAATGGAAATGAAATATCAAATATAGATAATGGAAAATGGAGAAAAGAAATGGAAAAAGAAAAGGAAATAGGAAGAGTAAAATGGAAAATGGAAAATGAAAATGAATTATGAAGATGAACGTGGAAATGAACTATGACAATGAACTAAGTGGATAATAAAAATGGAAATGGACTAAGTATGGAAAATAATTAAATATGGAAATGGTGTGGAAGATTGGCTAAGTATGGAGAGTAGTTAGGAAGGAGAGTAGAGTGGAAAGAAAGAAAAATGGATAAGTATAAAGTGTGGAGAGTGGAGATTAAGGAAAATGGAAAAATGGCTAAGTATGGGGAAACAATATGTGGGAAGAAAATGACATATCTTGGGCATATGAGCTTTGTTTTAGATTTTGTAAAGCGTTGAACGGAGCTGAGACATAGGGCTATTTAGTGAGAATATAGACATAAGAAATTCCATTCTTTTAGTATCTTTTGTTTTCTTTTCTTTCGTTTCAAAGAGAAACGATCTATGTTAGTTTTTCACGATGAATAACTTGAGAGATGAAGTTGTTTGGAAACTCATTGGGTATTCATGATCAACGGTTGAATATTATTTCGAACTTCCCAAGTTCAAAAAAAATTGGTCTCTATTTGAAAGAAAAATAAGTTCACATATTTATCCCAATCACTTAGTTGATGGGTGTCAAAAAAACACATCAAAATATGGCTCCAATGGTTGGAAATTGACCCCCTGTGGGTTGTTGAGTATCCAAAATCTTGGTCTATTGGGCCATGGAGTCATCTTCAAACATTATCTCCATCTAGCAACTTCTTTACTATGAAAAAATTTGACTGAAGAAACAAACTATATATAAACGAGATCTACCTACCCTAACCTACTTGGAGGAAAGGGAGACTTTTCAAGTATAAGTAGATTTCCAATGGAGCCATTCAAGAATCCAACTGATCTACGGAATGAAATCTAGAATTGGGGAACATATCGGGGCTTCTATCAAGGCATCAAGAGCATGCCCAAACTGTACTGAAGTAAAATTGAGCCAAATGTGCCCAAAATCTGATTGCATTGCTTGGATAACAATGCTTTGGAACCATGAGTCAATAAAATCAAATCTCGATTCCTAATGAGTGTTGTAGTCTTTGGTTGGATGAGAAGTTTCCCATTTGAAAATATTTTCATATTTTTTCTTATCCCCAACCACATCTAATATTTTTGATTCATTGGCAATGTCCTGGAAGTATTCTTCCTTCATGCAATGGCAATCTTGCCCATCATTATTCTCAAGATTAATTTATTCCACCGATTCTTCTTGCTGTCAATGTTCTTGTAACTTTTCATCATCAAGATGTGGCCATTGCAAATGTGTTGCAACATTTTCCACATTATCATATTGAATTAAATCTTCATGTGCATCTAATGGAGGTTCATCAAATCCGTCTTTAAACTCATTGTGATCATTAATCTAAAATTGAGAATATGAGAGGTCAAAATTTTCCTCCCGTGGAGAATGTGGTTGATAGTATTCTTCTTGAATTGAGACATCAGGATTCTCACTTTCATCTTTAGGAACAAACTTCGATGGAAAAAAAAATTCACATCTTTCATTAGATTTTTCTTCTAAATCCTTTCCTCCATTGTCTTGGAACAATATTGGGAAGTTTAAGAGATTAGCACTAATCTCATGAATATTTATTTCAATGACTTGAGGTCCTTGCATTAACTCTTTTCAGGTTCACTTTCCCTCTTTCTTCAATAAAAATTTCAGATTCAAGGGCAAGGCATTTTCATAAAAACTAAAAATGATGACATAATTTGGAAATATTTTTGAGGAATCACATGAAGGAATTTCATAAATCTAAAAGTGAAATCTTTGACCATCTCTTCCTCATTCATATGGATTTCAACTAACTTCAAGAAAAGAGAACATAGATCTTTCCTTGGGAAATATTTCTCAACAAATAAATTTTCTAATACATCCCAACTAGTGATGGTTCCAGGAAATAATGAATAAAACCATTCATTGGCATTTCCTTTTAGAGTTAGTATAAACATTTCCTTTTAGAGTTAGTATAAACATATGACATGCAACATCATCTCCAACCACATTATAAATATCACAAGCATTATCAAACTTGACCAAATGCTTCTTTGCATCTTCTGAAGTATTTCCGAAAAACATGGGAAACTTTTCCATGGAAATATTTGGCAAGGAATGAACTTCTCCTTGCAAATTGAGTGGACTTATGTGAAACCATTTCTTTCTTTGGCTACCTTCTCCCTTTACTATAACTTTAACAACTTTTCTTGGGCTTGGTGGGGAAGATGAAATGTCATCACAACATGAAAGGAACTCATTGGAAGAGTCATCATATGGATCTTCTTGAAATTATGGAATATTTTTGGAGTTTCCTGGGAATATTTCTTCAAAATATGGATCTTTAATGATGGATTCGCTAGGGATATCATCCTCCCAAATCTTGTATGGTTCTTTGGTTTTGAAAAAGTTGGCACAACTGAATTGTCATTATAATTGTAATAGCATATTTTCAAGGAAATTTGATGCTCCTTGAACAAGGTTTTCAAGAACCCAATTCATCTTAGATCAATCTCTAAATATTTTTTCAAAACTTGAACTAGATAGCTTCTAGTTTTCTAATAATATATGATCCTAAAAAGTATCATATTTTCTTGAAAACAAATTGTTCCCCAGTATGGTTGCCAAAAATGTTGATCTAAAAGATTGTTTCATGGTCTTTTATATAATATCATGAGGATAAAATTCCCTTACATTTTTAAAGAGGTGGTACTCTTCTATTTGTATGAAAGATGTAGTTGATGTTCTTGGATCAGTGTCAAATGAGAAAACGCTAAACAAAAAAAATTGAATTCTCTATTGCTTTAGTTTTTATATAAAATGGTTCTTGATAACCATATTTCTCCTTGAGTGCAACATTTTCCTAGAAATGGACCAAGCATCTTCTTAACAATAAAAAGATAAAGAAATTCTTCGATATCAAAATAAATATTTTCTCATCTTCATTATAACATCCCTCTAAAACACATGAAAGAAAAATATACAAGCATATTTTTTCACAATAAAGAGAGTGAAATGGGGTTGATCATTTCAGAGAACTTTAAATGAGTATTGCATTTAAAACTAAAAGAATGTGATGATCACCCTCCAAAAAAAGCATACTCATAAATCACAAAGTCTAAGAAATCGTTAAAGGTGTGCCCCGAATTAGTTCTCTAGGGATTTCAATACATAAAAGATATGTCACATGACAAATAATTTCAGTAAATCGATTGACTAATGCTTAGAAATAAAGCCTGCCAAATGCAAGAACTAAACTTCCATGAATCTATTAGACAACACTGGTTTACATTATCAGTTGTATATATGGCTATAAAATACTCTTGTTGATCTTTTAGATAGAGGCCTGGAATAATGAAAGAAAAACACTCAAACTTGACCTTATGCTCAGTCTCAGACATACAAACACAAATCTTTGAGAGAAATCATGTAGAAGAAGAAGAAGCAATAATATGGAGATATGTATTTGTAGACAAGAAAGTTGGTTGTGTACTAAAGGTTGAACAATGTTATTTTGATTATCTCACCTCATGTTTGATGGTTCTCTCCCCCTTTGAAATCTACTCCCAATGCTTCTTTGAAATGCTTTTCCCTAGAAGTTAGGGTTTTTGTTCTTTTAGAAGTTTCCCACATGCTTCCTCATTTTGGAATAAAGAGTAGATCCTTTAAATCAATGATTGATTAAACACTTATTAATGAATTAGTTCAGTGAAATTCGTTCCTCCAAGAGGGACCCCTTCACCTTTTTATAAACTTTATCTAATAAACTTTGATTTCCAAAATTTGAAGTTGACTGCCTAAAACAAAATTGATAGCATTTTAAATTTTTGTGCATGATAAGTTACTTCTTAGCCATGGAAACCATTCTAGAAATAATATTCATTATTTTGGATTTCCAATGAGCCATCTTGAGTGAAATTTGGAGGTCTGAATTTCAACGTAAGCCTCAGGAAGTCGAGGTTCCAAATAAATTTCCCAAGGAACCATGAAAAGAGAGTTGACTATTATTTTAATTTCTAGAACGATTATGGCCAAATTCAACCATTGAAACTTGTCCCATTATCTTCCTTGTCAAATTACCTTTCCAAAAAGGTTTCATTTTCCCTAGAAAGACGTTTGGATCAAAAGATATGAGCTGTGAAAGATGGAGACTCAACCACAATTGATATGGTTCGTGGGTGAATCTTGTCCATTGATTTGATTTCACCTTTTTAGTCCCACATTCATTTGGGAAGAGAAACAATTAGTGTTTATAATGAAAACACCTTCCTCATCATTCATGTGTGAAATAAAGGAGCTTATGGAGGCCTTAGTGTAGGTCTCATGCCTTAGAAAAATTTATGCCTTGGTAATATTTTGGTCGCCCAGTCACTGCCAAATAATCGCCCAGTCAACTTGTGAATGCCTGACACGTCACATCCAATAACCACCCAGTCACCTACCATGCCACTGTCCATTCATATTTTTTCATCCATGTGTCACCCGGGGTAGGTCGACCTCCCTACCACATGTCACCCAATGATAGGTCCACGCCACTACCACAAGCCACCCAAGGATATGTCCACATCGTTTCCACATGTCCCAATATGGTAGGTCCACAAAAAGGGGGAAGAAACTTAGGATAATAAATAATATAAAAAATTAAATGAAGTATTCAAGGAGTTACGGGAATGCATAGGTAAAGGAAGTAGGTGATGTAAGGGCTCCCGGGACTCCCACTGAGTGCACGTGCTCCTTAGGCAGATTCAATGGAAAAACGAATGAAGAGAATAAGGAGGAAATGATCAGTTGGGAAAACAAATATATTTGAGTGTGGGAAGGAGCACCTTGGGGCATGATGGCGACATGCGAGCCCAAGGGGGCACACACACTTATTCCCTTACAATGGATGACAAAGACTTGGGTTGTGTTTGGGAAAGGAAGGGTAAACATGGGGTCACTCCCAAGTAGCAAAACCGTTTTCCCTTGGAAACATGGGCACACTGGAGAGGTGGGATGACCCCATCGGCACACCCACGAAGATTCACAATGATTGACACAAGGAAAATAATGAGGCAAGGGGGAAAATGCTTAAGGATGGGGCATGTCAGTCCAAAAGACATGTCAATTGATGGGATCGTGGGCTTAGATGGGCACACTGGATCCAAAGAGGGAGTGACGATAAGTTGAGTGTGACAATTCATGAAGGGGTATGACACACTAAAGAGACATGATGTTTCACACAAGTCACTCTTGAAGTACACATAAAAGCAAGGGCACAAAACCAAAGGAAGACATGGAAAAACAAGTGAAAGAAAGAGACATGGAGATTTGAGGCTAGGTGCAATAGTGGGGTGCACCTCAGGTTGACATAAGAAGAAATGACAAGGGGGAAGTATCGGTGTGACAGAACCACAGGTATAGAAAATTTTGGTGAATGAGTTAGAGTCATGAGACTCTTCCCTTCTATGTAACTAGGACATTAGCACTTTGTTTGTAAAGATTTATTTTTCTTTCACAATATAAATAAATGAAGTCGAGTATTAGGCACCGCTAGTGCTTCCCACACTATATCCGTCTCTTGTGTTTCACATGTTTTATGTTGTATGACAAATTGACTAAGTGTTAAACTAAGTTAACAAATGTCTAAGTATACAACTAAGATTCATAGAATGAGGACATGACTCTTTAGTATCCTAGAACAAAGTATGTGTATGCTCTAGGTTAAGAGGTGTATTTCGAGTGAAGTATCCTTGGTTGAGCCAAGCTACCAAGGGAGAACCACTGCAGTGTCGCACGTACACAAGATGCCAAGGTTGGACTTGAAATGACTTTTGGGGGTGTGACAGATGGCATCATAGGAGTTTTGAAATGAAGGGTTTTGTAGAGAAACAATGTACAGTATGACAAGCTTCACACAGTCCAAAAGTGGGGTGACCTAGGGTGGTGCGACTCCTTGGATAGAGATGGATGAAGTCGTACGACGGGAGAAGACCACAGATAGCTCAAGGAAAGTCAAGCCAAGTGTCCCACCATGACCTGAGGAAAAATAATTTTAGTCTAGGGAATGAACTAGGATATACAAGGACTTGCAACGAAGCACTTTAGAACCAAGTGGTGGACCAAGGGGCACTCCCACACAGTATGAAAAATACGAGAACAATGTAGATATGTTGTATTGTGATTATGTATTTTTTTTCACTTAACACAGAAAGAGTGGAAAGACTTGGTTTGCAACAAGTTTCAAAGGTTTGGTGCATTGGATGCCTTGGGTTGAAAGGTTGGCAGCCAAGGCCATCAATTGTGTTTTGTGGATCTAGTTATCAATGGAAGAACAATGCAAGCTATGGTTGACTCAGATTCCTCACACAACTTTCTAAATACTAGGGTAGTGAAAGAGGTTGGAATTATAGTCTCCCCATGAGAAGCTATGGTGAAGGTAGTAAAATCTAAGGAAAAGGTAATAATTGGTGTTCCCTCCTCAGTTCAGATTCGACTTGATAAGTGGGAAGTTCGGGCTAACTTCACGGTGATTCCTATGGATGAATTTAAGGTGATTATTGGATAAGAGTTCCTAAGGAGGATGCATTCAATCCTCATGCCATGGATGGAAAAGATGGCTATACTTGGTGAACAGAAGGCTTGGGTTGTGTGCACAACTACAAGGAATTCTGGTGGAAATGTGCATCTTGTGTTTTCATTGAGTTTGAAGAGAGCAATGAGTGAGAATGTATCGCAAATTTATGTAGCAATTTTTGGAGAAGTTCAAGAGGATGGAGTGGGGATGCCTATTCTACCAGAGCTCACTGACCTATTGGGTGATTTTGTGGACAAAATGTTGGATGAATTTCCGAAAGTGCTCCCCCTGCAACACACTGTTGACCACCATATAGAGTTAGATCCTGAGTTGCAATCATCGACAAGAGCTCCTTACTGATTGTCCAGAACTGAGTTATAAAAGTTGAAGAGATAGTTGAAATAATTGATTGATGATGGCTTCATTCATCTGTCCAGGTCCTCATATGGTGCCCTGGTTCTCTTCCAGAAGAAGAAAGACACTTTAGAGATGAGGATGTGTTTGGAATACTGAGCATCGATCAAAAAAACTGTGAAGAACCAAAACTTGTTGCCTTTAGTTGTTGATTTCTTTGACATGTTGGTCAAGGCCAAGGTATTTTCAAATATTAACTTACAAAATGAGTATTATCAGGTTTGAATTGCAGAAGGATACAAAACAAAGATAGCCATGGTGACAAGGTATGGGAGCTATGAGTTCCTAGTAATGCCTTTTGGGTTGTGCAATGCCCCTGCAACGTTTTGTACATTGATGAATGACGTGTTGCGAGAGTTTTTGGACAAGTTCATTGCAATTTATTTGGATAAAATCATAGTGTAAAATGAAATTATGGAGGAGCACAAGAAACATTTGGCACAGGTCTTTGAGGCACTACAAAGGAATCAATTGTTCTTGAATAAGTCCAAGTGTGCTTTTGGGCAGACTGAGATACCATTCTTGGGGCATTGGATTGGCCAAGGATTCATTTGCATGGACCCTACAAAGTTCAAGGAAATCAAATATTGGGAATATTTGAGGATATCTCATGACATGAGAGTCTTCCTTGGACTAGCCAACTACTATCGTAAGTTCATAACAGGATACTCCAATATTGTTGCACCATTGACTGACTTGTTGAAGAAGGAGAAAGCGTGGAACTAGACAGAGAGGAGAAATTATACATTTGAAGAGATAAAACACATAATTTTCACCGCTCCCATGTTAAAGTTTCCAGTATTTGAATAATTGTTTGAAGTGCAGATGGACACATCAAACTTTTCCATTGGAGGAGTTTTAAAGTAGGAGGGACATCTAGTTTCCTTTGAGAGAAGAAAGCTCCAAGATCATGAATGGAGATACCCCATTCATGAAAAGGAGATGATTATAGTGGTACATTGTTTGTATACTTGGAGACACTACTTGTTGGGCATGTCGTTTGTAGTGAAGACATGCAACATTGCGACAAGTTACTTCATGACGCAATCGAATTTGTCACCCAATAGGAAAGGTGAAAAGACTTCCTCATATAGTTTGGCATGACCATTGAATATAGGTTATGTAGGTTGAATGTTGTCACAAATTCCTTGAGTATAAAGGCACAACTTATTTTCCTATAGGAGGAAGACAAGTTTCCTACATTAGGGGGAAGTCAGATTCATGTCTTGAAAGAATTGCATGAACATATCAAGGAAGGGTTAGAGAATGATCACACATCTTCCGATGGTGTAGGGATAAAATGGTATTTTGGTTGTGTGGATCGATTCTCCAAGTATGTTTTCTTCGTTGCGACAAATATTCCTTGCAACACCGAAGAAGTTGCGAAGTTGTTTTTCAAGCACATAGTGAAGTATTGGAGTCTTTCATTGAACATTGTTTTAGACAGGGATGCAAGGTTCACAAGTAAGTTTTGGAAAATGTTGTTTAATATTGTGGGGATGAAGTTGTAGAAGATTTCATCCATACCATCTACATACATATGGGCAAACTGAATGAATCAACACACTTCTAGAGGACTACTTGTGGCATTATGTACAAGAAGATTAGATGAATTGGTTGGACTTGTTGGACACCACCCATTTCATCTACAACTTTCATAAGAGTTCAACGATGAGATTTAGTTCATTCGAGTTGATGGATGAAAAACAACCCACAAATCCCATTTTGTGACATAAGGATATTATGGGATGAATCCATTAGCCGTGGGTTTCATGAAGAGTTGGTAGGATCGGTTAGAGATAGATCACACACATTTGACTAATGCAATAGAAAAAATGAATCAATGGGAAGATCGTAGAAGACATGACAAAAAATTCCATGTAGGAGAGTTGTTCTTACTCAAGCTGAGAAGAGATCAATTCCCACCACTGAAAGGAATGGCTCCACCTCTTGTGTGGAGGTATAACGGATCGTTCAAAGTTCTTGAGAAAATTGGAAATGTCACCTATAGATTGGACTTAACATTCCACATGTGACACATTCACCATGTCTTCCACATTAGCCAATTAAATTCATTCCAGAGGGGCCTAGATGACCCAAGTCGATTTGTTCTATCTAGAGCATCGACCATGGTTGCAGATAATCCATATTTGGAGGCAGAGAATATTTTGGCACATCACATCTTGGGACGGGGTAGAGGTCGAGTGCATGAGTACTTTGTACATTGGAAATATGGGAGAGATATGAGTCCTTATGGAAATATGAGGACATGATTCGGGAATTTGATAGAGGTCGCTACAAATCGCAAGTGGTACGAAAGATTTTGGGACAAAAAAGAGTTTAGTGGGGGAGGATGTAAGGCCTCCTTGGACACCCACTAAGCACGCATGCTCCTTGGGAAAATTCAGCAATGGAGCATGTTAGAACATGTATAATTTTGAGCTTTTGAGCTTTATATATTTTACCTCTTAGAAATAAACTTTTACCCAAAAAAGAAAAAAACTTAGAAAGCGTCCTTTTAAAATTAAAATAAATCCATTGGTTGTTATTTATCAATAAGGTGCTTTACGGTTTCTATCGTCAATGAGTTACTCTAATTTGATCGAATGGTACTAATGATCTCTGAAGTTTTGAAGTCACCTGAGTTTTAAAAGAAATCCTTTAACGGTCGCTTCGTAGCTTCGTTCTTCGGGTATTCCAGCAAACCTAAACGACGAAAACCCCAAAACTCTGAAGTCCCAAAGATAGCCACTCGTGATTTTTCCTAAAGGACTTAGGAACACGAGTCATAGGACACGTGTCCTTTAAAAGTGTTTTCCTGGGTTGACACGTGGTACTTACTTTTGATATTTACGTCGGATGATTTGCACGTTTTCAAGTGACATGTGGCACCTCTCTTTCCTTGACACATCATCAAAATGACATCATCTCTGCCACATCACTCCGAGAGATTTATCTTCAAGACTTTTGATTTCACAATCCTCGGAGTATCAAAGAGTCAAAGTAAAGTAATTACAAAAGAAAAAAAGGGTTTCAAAGAGTTAATAAAGCAATTATCGAATTTAATTAGTCATGATTAAGCGTTAATTAATCACTTCGTAGTTTCAGACTTCGGAAAATTTCCCTTATGTTATATTCTAAACTTCTAAATTCCAAACTCTCGAAATACTTAAAGTTAATACAACATTTTTAAAACATGATTAATTAAGATGTAAAAGTGATTACTTAGATATTAACTCCTCTGAATTCAGAATTCGGGAGATTTCCACCCTGTCACATCCAAAACTTCTGAACGTGAACCGTCGAAGTATGAATGAAATTTATGATTGATTAAGGTTAATGATTTCAAATAAATATTTCGAATCACCAGGTAATGAATTCCATTAAGTTTAATAAATTCTTCGTTAGTAGAGTTATACAAAGATCGATAAACTTTTTGAATAAAACACTTAGAATTTAAAAATCATTTTTACCATTTACAATTAGCAGTTTTTTATTCAGTGTAGAGTTTACAGACTTCTCTTATCACAGGTAGGATAATTCTATTTCCTTGAGGATTATGGCACCATGAAAAGCTGCAAAGAAGCTTGATGCATCGGGTGATGATTCAAATCCAAACGTAGATGTTCTATCAGACACAACTTTGCGAGTTGTGGATGCCATTAAAACTTGGAAGAAGGTGTTCAATATCTTGGAGCATGAGATTATTAACTGTCCAGATGACTTTGTTGAGGAAGACGATGAGTCTTTTGCAGCTAAGATTAGATTTGTATCATATTCGAAACTACATAAGATCGTTGCACGGCCCAGAATTATACCCTAAAATGATATGATAAATTGGGCTTTGGAACATGTCGACATCCAGACCAAGAGTGTCATCAACCACCAGCAGGTCGTCATCAGCTCTTTCCAACTAGAGAACCTACAAGTAATGTACAATCTTTCCCCTACCCCTAAATACACTTACAATGCCGCATTTCTTCTAGATTTTGAGAGAAGGGAATGCACTCAATACAGTAAAATGATCATGATATAGTCAAGACCTAGTGGGGACATCCGGAAAAATTCAGAGCCGACGCTCATGGTATATACGCCACGACGTCTTTAGATGCTCATATTTTGTATACAGCCATGATGCTCTGTCCCCTGTTTGTAAATAAGAACTCTACACATTTCTCAGTTGAGTGGGTAGCCATCATGAATGAAGTAGCCGAGGGTTATACCTTCAATTGGGCTAAAATGCTATCTAATAATTTGGCCAAGGAAATCGCCGAGTATAAATCAACAAAATCAAAAGGGCATCTTGCCCCTTTTTACATGTCAGCATATGTTATGGATTTCATTTGTTTCATGACCCATTTTCCCCTGATGAACTGGAGTTGGACCCCATCCAGTTCTAAGTCGATGCATTTTTATCACTCCAAATTATGGGAAGAAAATGCCAAAGATTTATTTTACGAAATCTGTCACAACGTGGTGGTACCGGTTCACATAGCTATCTATGGCCACTCACCACCCAGAATTTCTAAAAATATTACGGAGAACTTAAGCAAACTTGCAGATAGGTTCAATGAAGAGAATTTCTCCTATATTAGAGTGTTTGGTTGCTTCATTCCTCCTCATGCCCTTCCACAGTTCTTACCTGACAGGCTGGTGTGCAGAGAAGTGGCATACCAGACAGTAGCAGGAGGTATCAACAAGAAGTTGAAAGTAGCTCAGAAAAAGGTTTGTCCAACTTTTCCCATTCAAGTTGGCATGTTCACATTATTATATTTTGGTCACTCTAAAGTCGAGGCCGCGGCCTTGGAAGATGCCAAATTAGTTGACATCAAATTCAAGAAGCATGATCCACATAATATAGTGGAAAATCATTTGGCTCAGTTTAACATGAAGGGATACATCCATGAGAATTCTCCTTATGACGAAATATTCAGAGGAGTTAGATCTTATGAGGAAGTTTGAAGCAGATTCCATACTTTGCCTCCTGACCAACAAGCCGATTTCCTCAGCTTTCAAAAACATAGACGAAAAAGTTTACCAAAGATATTGCAAGGAGATTCAAAACCCATGCCTTCTTCATAGGAAGCTAGACCCACAGGATCTGAGCCAAGTTTCTCCGCTAAGCACAAATTTGATGAAGTCCCAAAAATCCCAGAACTGTTATTTCACAAAATAAGAGCATCATTTTCAGGACTGAATGATCCACAAGTTTTATCTCGATTCGAAACTTTCATGAATCTAGGACAATATGTTCCTCATTCAACACTAGCTACTTTTGATGGCACCCCGAATACATCATGACAACAACATTCCATAGAAATTACTTCTCCCATTGCATCATTAACCCCTTTACAGACTAGCTTCGGAAATCCTAGTTTCGAACTCACTTTTGTAGGTGATCTTACCCCTATCTTGCCTGAAGAGATGCCTCCCTCAGATTTGTTTTTCAACAAGAAACAAAAAGCTATCCTGAAAAGAGAATCTTGCTAAAAGGATGGAGTAGTCACTAACAGGAAAAGAATAGTGTATGACAGAAAAGACCAAGATGGTCATGAATTTGTGAAAGAATTTGTAGGTTCACTAGGGGTTTTTGCCACTGCCAATCAATGGTCAGTGGAAAATTTAACTGAACAACTGCACAGAAATGCCTCTTGGTGGAGCAATTGTAGAATCAGATATATATTATAGAGTAGACTATTAGAAGCAGGATGAACTAGGACATTGAACAAATTAGGGCTAGTCATCATCATCAAATTAAGTAGTTACAGGATAACCTTGAGCTGCTCTACCAGAGTTCATAGACCAACCAAGGTTTGACCACTTTGTGTGATGATTTGAATGAGCAGTTGCAGGCTAGACTGACCCTAATAGAGAATACAATGATAGATATTTTGGCCTTCAAAACACAAGCATCAGAAATCAACGAGCAGTTGGAAGTTGCCCAGCAAGATCTTTATCAAAAAGTAGGTTTTATTTAGAAATTCTATCAGGTAGTAGACCTTTCCCTAAAAAATATTTATGTCAAGGAAAAAGAGGCCTACGTAGCCCAGTCTAAGTTTCAATAGGTTATCATATGGAAGCAGAGAGCTAATACCCTTGGTCTTCCCCTTCTCTCTCATTCTTAACAAGTAAGAGGCGAAATGGTCCTAAAATCATGGGAAACAAATATGGAAGAAGGCAAGACACTTTCCAGAGATGTAAAAGAGGATTGTCTAGAGGAATTATCTTCAATAAACAAAAATTTGATTTAGTTCGAAGGGAATAATATCTCAAAGGCCTTGGGGAATATTGAGATAGAAATGAACCAGAAAATATCCAAAAGAAACAAGGAAAATACTCAGGCATCCATCCAAAAGATGAGCCAGATTGATTAAATTAAAATCAATGAATGGTTGGTTAATCCAAGTTCACAATATTACATCACAGTTCAACAAGTGAACAAAATCCAAGAGAAGCTGGCCCAAATACAGAAGAAGATGTTTTCCTTTGAATTAAATGAAAGGACTGAGCCTTCAAGATTGGTGGTCAAGGATGATTTTAAGGATGGAAAATTATTTTGAAATGTAGAAACCTTGGAGAATCTTCCTAATCCTTCATATCCAAACTATAAAATGTTTGGCGATAGTTTTGTAAAAATATTCAAATTTATAAGGATTTTATGTAGTTTGGCGATTTTTGAGGTAAAATAATTTTATCTTTTTGGAATTTGGGCGAATCATTTTTATAATAGTGAATCTTTTTTTGGGAAAAACCATGGAAAATTAGCCCATGAACGAAATTTAGCCCCTAAAATCATCCCTGTTGGTGGTAGCATTGATGGACAGGTGCACCCAATGCATTGAACAAGGAAAAACAAGTGTAGCTGGGAGAAAATGAAAGATCATGTACATTTTCCACTTTCTCCACCCACTCTACCTTTCACCCTCCAACCATCACTTACCCCGTCTATCCCTACAACCCGCATTCTTGCATCCACTCATCCCACCTCCTTATTGGACACTTATTCCCCCATCATCCTTTTCATGAACATTTACTCTTCCCTGTAACCGTTAGCCATCCCATAATGAGCCAACGTTGAGCCACTCATCTAATTATTCCCCCCCATGTCTTCAACTATAATTCTTTATCCCAGTGAACGCATCCAAAGAGAGAGATGGAAACAGAATTAAATGGCAAAGACAGTAAGCCAAATTATTGTGGTGGCCTTAATGGACAGGTGTATCCATCTTGAAGATCAAAGAAAAATGAGTGCATATACAAGCAGACAAAGAGATAGAGGAAGCGCCAACAAAAATCAACAATTTTTGCAGACTGTTATTTTATTCGGATGTATTCAATTTTTAGTCATATATTGTGGGAAGTCCAATGGTTTTCAGTTGTGACAATTTTTTTATAAATAGATATATTTTAGATCTATTTGAGGTTGCTTCTTTCCGAATGTAAAAGAGAAACTCTTTTGAGTATTGATACAAGTGCAGACATAGATTCTAAGTTTCGTTCAATTTGAGTTATGTGTTTCCTCTGTGTTTCTATTTCTCTGAATTTCTTTCTATAATTCTTGAAGAGTGATTGATTGCAATTTAGTACTACATATAATGTGATCATATTATACCAGGAGTTCATTCAGTAAACAACTTTTCCTCTGTTATTACTGTGAGTAAAACAAGACCTGTGATCTGTGTGAATTACTGCATTTTTATATCTTGTTCAAGGGTGCATCTTCTACTTTTCTTCTACTGCAAACAAGGTGAGACTTATCTGTAATTGATACCTGACTTTGTTTTAGCAGTTTTGTAAATCATTTCTACATCATTTGACATTATAATTGTGACTCAAATAACGATATATAGCCTTTGTACTGTCTTATTATTAATTTCATTTATAGATTATTTATCAAAAAACTGAAGGTAGAAAAAACACTTACAAAATACTTCATTTTAAAACCTTTGATGCCTGACATTATTCTTTGAGCCTTAGAATCAATCTCAGGAACAACATATTTTTGGCGTCGTTGTCGGGGATGGAGAAACGAAATCATTTTTCCCTGGGAGAACAACAAAGGTAAATTTTGGTCTTTGATGGTGAACAAAGATTGAATACGTGAATAAGGATTACTTTATCTTTCACCTGGCGAATCCACTGTAGACAAAACTAGCATTCAGTCGAAAGAGTACCAGGAAAAACCCAGACAAAAAGAAGACAACGCCAGTTTTGGATCCCAAAAAATTGTTGAAACCAAAGCGATATCTCAGACAGACTTCTGCATCGGCAGGTAAGGTCCATCAACTTAGAATTACACAAGTTAATGTTAATATTCCCGCTGAAGAACTAACTCTTAAAGAAAATTTTAAACAAGTTCATTTTGCAAAAACATCAACAAGTAAACCTGAAATTAATCTTGAAACTCCTGAGGTAATTATTCCTGAAATAAGATTTGAGATTAACCAGACCATACTTGTTTCATTGATAGATACTTGTACCAGTGATAACAAAGGATCCATTTCAATACCCATTATCATTAATACTCAGCCAATTCTTTCTCTTCCTGAGGGAAAAGTTTCGGTTTCCCAAAATCCTGAAGATTATTTTCTATACTCAAATTCATCCCCTATTACTTCTCCTATCTATACATCAGGTAAACCTGAGAGGTTGAGCTCAAGTTTTCCTTTTCTCCCTCATCTAGATATTCTGTCTTCCCATGATCATTTTCCTGAACTTCATTCACAACATCCCGAAGTAGTCGAAATATTAATAGATCAGTCTTTTGAAGTTTTTGAAAATATCCTATTTAGCCCTCGAATTATGTCTCCTAGAGTTTCAATGGTTGGTGTTGGAGGTGCCGGAGTTGTAGGGGATGGTGGACAAGCTCAACCCCCTAGGATATTTTCCAAGGTCTCTACTATATATTCTCCCTTGGTACTTTCTATTGTCCTGCATGATTTACTTGAAAATTACATGAAGAGCCTTCCCAAATTCACGGGAGAAGGGGATCTAACAGCCATAGAACATATAGCCTTTTTCGATCAATTTGTTGATATTCTTGGCATTGAGCACGAGGACGTTTACATAATACTTTTAGTACAAAATTTTGAAGGACAGGTCAGAACTTGGTTCAGAGGACTTCCAGTAGGTTCTATACAATCATATAATGATCTAGAAACTTCCTTCCTAAGGAAATGGGGTGAGAAAAAAGATCATCTTTATTACTTAACTGAATTTGGAGACTTGAGAAAGAAGACTTCTGAATCAGTCCTAGAATTTATCCAAAGATTTAATAATCTTTATCACAAAATCCCAGCCGAAGTTAAACCTTCTCAACCAACTGTAAAAGTCACTTTTGCAGGGGCTTTTGATTCTGATTTCCCTCTACTTTTGAGAGAAAGAGCATCCAATACTTTAGTGGGGATGCAAGATGATTCTATAAATATTGAATCCAATATGATGGAATCCAGGAAGTTGAAAACTAAATTTGATACGGGAACGAGAGAACCCAGGCATTTTAAAGAACATGCAGGGCCCTCTGGATCTGGAAATTCCGCAGAGGAAAAAATGGATGAGATGGCCAAAATTATTAAATATTTATTGAAATTTTTTTCCAAGATGGAAATAGAGCAAGCCAAGCCTGATCCATACGTTAGGAATCAATTCAGAAGAAACCCTAATCCTCATATACAACAAAGGAAAATAAAAAATGAGGATCAAAATATTCAAGCCTCGTTTAAAACTGAGAATTTCATACAGAGAGATGAGTTGCAAGATTATGAGGAATTAGAGGAAGATCTAAACAACCTCAGTGATGATGATTTTTATCCTCACCTAACCAAACAGGATTACGAGAAATCCTTAGATCTGGAATCTCTGTTTAATAATGATGAAAACATCAACAATCTAGGGGACTCTACATACAAAGGTCTCGCTGACTCAATAAATTTCGAGCTTCAACATAAATATGATTTGAGGCCAAGAGAAAAAGGTTGTACAAATATTCCACCGAAAAAGATTTTATCACAAAACAAAGAAAATGAGACAGCAGTTACAAAGCCATCAACGGAGATGCAAGATTCCCGAACAAAGCAAGTTGAAACAAAAGCAGTACAAACTAAGAAGTAAAAAAATACAGAGGCTGATTTTCAGACTAGGGAAATTGAAAAACCAATGAGACTTTCAATTTAGAGAATGAAATTAATAAAATTAAAATTCCAATGCCTCTGGTTGAACTTGATAGGAACCTGATCTATAAAAAACAAATCGCTAAAGAAATAATTTTTTCTGATGCTGAATGTCAAGTTGATGTTATCAATTTGCAGGATGAAAATCCTACAATCATGTTCGGACCACACATTGAAAACAATAAGGATTATGTTGCTCTGTTCTATATTAGATTGACTGCACACAATCATTTACTTCACAATTGTATGCTAGACTCAAGAGCCTCGCATAATTTAATGCCTAAGATTATCATGGAAAAATTAGGCCTTGAAATTACTAGACCTTATCAAGATTTATAATCATTTGATTCTAGAAAGGTTAAGTGTCTGGGTATGATTACAGATTTAGTGGTAAATCTTTCTCAAGTTCCTGTGAAAAGTATTATTATGGATGTGTTTGTTGATGACATTCCTGACAAGTATGGTATGCTTCTATCCAGATCTTGGGGTGCCAATCTAGGAGGTTCGGTTCATCTAGACATGACCTATGCTACAATTCCAATTTTTGGTGGACAATTTACTCGACTATACAGAGAAACTAGATTGGCGTATACTGTAAGTGACCCTCAAAACCCCAATAACTACCCAGTCTATGTTGTTGATAAAGACTTAGTCAATTGTATATTATCTATAGATGATGATTTTGAAGAATGTATAGAAGAAGAAAATCATAAAATAGAAATTTCAAAGAAAAATATAAATGTTAGAGAAGGGATGTGGAAAATGTTCTTCGATGGTGCTTCATCCTGTGAAGGAGCCGGAGCTGGAGTTTTATTCATGGCACCAGGCGATGAGTATGTTATTCCTTTCTCTTATAAATTACAATGGGAAGTCGATTATACCAATAATGTCTATGAATATGAAGTTTTAGTTTTAGGATTAGAAGTTGCAAGAAAATTAAAAATCGAACATCGGATAGTTTATGGCGATGTCGAGCTCATTGCAAAACAAATAAAATATCGATATCAAGCTAAGCATATGAGATTGAGATCATATAGAAATTTTTCCTGGGATCTTATAGAGAATTTCTTCTCGTCCTTTAATATTCACTCTATTCCCAGAATGCAAAATCAACAAGTTGATTCTTTGGCCAAAGTTGTTGCAACTTTCATACCACCTACCGTTTTGAAGCTAAAATATCATATCGAGATGAGACATAGACCTTCAATTCCAAACAATGTTCAGCACTGGCATGTGTTTGAATATGTCGAACAAATCAAACAGTTCCTAGAAATGGTTGATGAGTTTTCTGAGACCCACATAGATCAAGCAAATCAGAATGATCATACTTGGATTATGCAGGAAGGAGAAAACCTAGAGAATTTCCAAGATAAAATTGCAAATCACCGCATGCTCTTACTTAAAAACAATAAAATTCCCAGAGGCATGATCCCTTTAGAAATGTTGTTTGACCAAGATGATATAAATTTAAATTCTACTTTGCGACCTCAACTCGAAGAAGTTGAAGATTGTAATGTAGGAACTAATGAAGACCCCAAAATGGTCAAAATATCAAAATATCTTCCAGCACAAATAAAGAATAAATACGTTGAGTTACTTAAATAGTATAAAGATGTTTTTGAATGGTCTTATGATGATTTAAAAAATTATGATACTTTTGTTATTGAACACAAGATCCCCTTAAAACATGGTATTAATACTTTCAAGTAGAAGCTTAGACAGATAAACCCAATTCATATGCCAGTAATATAAAAGGAGGTTAAGAAACTCCTTGATGCAAAAATCATCGTTCCCCTCAGATACATTGAATGGGTGGCCAATTTGGTCCCTGTTAGAAAGAATAATGGTGAAATAAGTCTCTATGTTTATTTTAGGAAGGTCTTCTCTCAAAGATGACTACCCACTCCCAAAGATGGAACATGTTTTAGAGAAGGTAGTAGGGGCTAACATAATTTCTATGATTGATGGTTTCTCAGGATATAATCAGATCACTGTTCATGAAGATGATAGAGAGAAGATTGCATTTACTACTCCATGGGGAACCTTTATGTATGATAAAGTGCCTTTTGGTTTAATGAATGCAGGAGAAAATTTCCAGAGAGCAATGGATATCGCGTTCATTGGTGAGAGAGACAAGTTTGTTGTTATTTATCTAGACGATCTGACAGTTTTTTCCAATTTTGATGTAGAACATTTGATGCACCTCAGACAGACTTTTGAAAAATACAAAAAATTTGGTTTGTCTCTTAACCCCAAAAAGTCACACTTTGCTATGCAAGAAGGTAAACTTTTAGGTCATATAGTTTCAAAAGATGGAATCAAGGTTGACCCTAAACGAGTTGAGGCTATTGACCTGATTAATTCCTAGAAATAGAAAAGAGATTCAATCTTTTTTAGGTAAGATCAATTTTTTGAGAAGATTTATTCCTAACTTTGCTGAAATAATCAAATTAATTACAGATGTGCTAAAAAAGGACACTGAAGTAAAATGGACTGCAGAAGCCAAAGCGTCTTTCGAGCGTGTTAAGAAATATATAGGAGAAGCACCAGTATTGGTAATTTTGAACTATACAAAAGAATTCTTAATCTTCTCTTTTGCTCCTTCAAAAGAACGAAGAAGGATTCGAACAACCAATAGCCTTTTTCAACAAAAGCCTTAGAGATGCATAGCTAAGATATGATATTCTTGAAAAACGAACTTATGCAATGGTGAAGTCTCTCAAGGCATTAAGAACATATGTCTTGCACTCCAAAATAATTTCTTATGTGCCAACAAATGCAATTAAAGACATCCCGGTTCAACAAGACAGTGATGGAAGAAGAGGTAGATGGTTGGATAAAATTCAAGAGTTTGATTTAGAAGTGATACCAACCAAGTTAGTGAAAGGTCAAGGTCTGGAAAAGATGTTAGATGAATCTAATTTCAAATCTCTTGGAATAAATAACTTTGAATCACATGATTCTATTCTAGATACAGAGGAAATTGACGATCAAGCACCTATAATTCAAATTGAAGCTAAGTTTTCTTCCTCTTCTTGGTACCGTGATATTGTTACATACCTTCTTTCTCTTCAATTCTCAAATGGCATGACTCCTTCTAAAGAAATGTTGTCCCTTGACCAAGTTTTGAGGATACTTGGTCATGATTGACCATTTTTGGGACTTCGACAGGATGTCGAAGGAGGAGCGCAAGACGAAGCGGAGATCGCAGAATCTCGGCCCCTTTTTAGGGATTTTTGGGTTTTTGGGATAGTGTAACGGGTATGGGAATGTCAGACCATGGGTTTACCCATGCTTAGGCCTGATTTTGTAATGTATAAATAAGTAGCTAGGTGATGTAAAAGGTGCCAAGGAGCTAAGTGCTAGATTAAGATCTGTGTGATCAAAGGATTGTAAAGTGATTTGTGCATACTATGTAAGACTTGTAGAGCTAAGTGCAAGTAATTGTAAGAAGGCTTAGTGTTGTACCCTAGCTCGAAGAATGAGGATTTGGCGGAGTGCGCGCAGATCTTCTATATTCTGTGGAGTAGGATTTTGATGCTATGTGCCTGTAAGAAGCTTCACAAAGATAATAAAGAAGAGAAGAGTTGGTGGACGTAGCTCCAGGGTGGGTGTGAACCACGTACATGTTGTGTTGCTATGCTTTGTGCGATGTGTTGATGTGTTTATATTTACTTGCTAAAGTGATTTGATGTAGATAGATATATCAATTTATGCTTTGTGCTTAATGATGTATATGGATGCTAGATCTGACCTGTAAGAATGTGTTTATTTCTTGAATCTACTAGATCTAATTGTTATCTTTATGCTAAGTGCTTAAATACTTTAGATCTGAACGAATGTTTCGATGCTCTATTGTATCTGTAGAATAGATAGTGATTAAATATTGATGAACTCTCGGTGCTAAGTACTTTGTTAAGTAGTTCAATCACAGATCTCTATCCCATCTAAGGTTGCAGACACTGGAGTCCTGCAACCACCCCTACCTCTACCTCGGGTGAGACTTCATCTGCTTCGTAGGTGTTGCTGAAAGGGACAGTATTTAGGGTCTTGTTGGTGGGTTGTTGTAGCATTAAACCCTGGATCTGCCCCTGTGCCAACAAATGGTTCCATTTCCAAGACCCTAAACTATTATTGCTGGGAACTGAGGAAGAAAAAGCTTTGTGCGAAGATCTGAATTGAAACTATGAAAGCTTTGTGCATATATCTATTTCCCTAGCGTGTAACATTCTACTTGATCTGTGAAGCTCTGTGCCAAGAAGAAGGGTCAGATCTGAAGAAAAGAGGTAAGATCTGAAGGCTTTGTGCTCTGAGAAAGGTAAAAGTGAGAATTTTTTATTAAAAAGGTAAGATCTGCAAACTCTGTGCTTTGATAAAATAGTGAAAAGTTTTAGATCTGAAATCTTTGTGCTTTGTAGAAGAAAGATAAGTGGAAATTTTTGTTTCTCAGTATGGATCTAGGTATAGTTGATAGATTCTGTCCTAGATTAAAAACTAGGGCACTAATAGATGAAAGAAGACTTGATATGAGTAGATATGATAAGAATAGTGAAAGATATGTTATACCTATGAATAGAAAGAATGTTTGGACTAACAAATGGATGCAAGATACTAGAAAGAAGTTTTTGCAAGTCAGTTACTATGATCCTAGCGCGTAGTACAGGAAGGATTGGGGATCATTTAAAATAAAGAGAGGATTAACCCTCTGTTACAGTGGCAAAAGACCGGGACATATTTCTAAGGAATGCCCTGGCAGAAGACCTAGTTGTCTTTGTTGTAAAGCTATAGACCATGAAGTATTAGATTTCCCTAGAATGATTGCTAAGATTGAAGGGATGAATATGAGACAAGAAATCCCTAAGGCATATCCAGACACTAAGATTATGGTAGAACCCCAAAGAGAATCAAAGAAAGTATTGCTATAGATAACATAAACCCTAAATAACCACCGACATGTCATCTTATCGGAGGTCTTTAAAGAAAAAGAATACATAGAAGAAAGAATAGGAGACTTCGACATTGACTGTGTTCTGGATGAGGAAACAAAGGTGAATATCATGATAGAAAGAACTTGGAAAATTTTAGGGAAGCCTGCTATGATTCCTTCACTAGGAGGAATAGGATTATTCAAAGGAAAACTGATAAACCTATGTGGAAAGATTACCCAGATATCTATGAGTGTCAATGGAACTTCGACAGAGGAAGAATTTGAAGTTGTTAAATTTATTAAGAACAACGCTCCATTTGTTATGTTACTAGGAAAACCCTGGATTGAAATAGATCAGGCCAGAAGGAAGGAAGAAGAGGTCTTAGAGAAGAAAAAAAAAGAGTTAAAAGAATTCATGACTAGGAAAATCGCGCACTTGATTAAAGAACAGGAGAACATATGAAGCTATTTGAAACTAGAGTATTGGATGTCAAAGTTCCAAGAACACCAGAGGACTCCCAGAAGATTGCAGTATCTATTCCAGGTAAAGAAGAAGTATTACCCTTGAATCTTGGGAAAGAACCTCAACAACACGAAGCTAATATATCAAAAGAAGATAAGAATCAAAATGGAAAAAGGAATACTGAGACAAAGCTCACTGGAAATAAGGCTAGAAAGATAAGTAAGAAGAGAGCTAAGATTGAAAAGTCACAGAAGTTTCCAGAGGGAACTTCGCAGAAGGAAAATTTACAAAAGTGGAACTTCGTCAGGATATCAGAACAACGTCGCATGGCACTTCACCATGGCGAAGTGATATAGCCGTTGAGGAACAGTGTAACCATTAGACTAGGCCCCAAACGGACATAAAGGTATTTATGGTTTGCCACCAGACCGTTGGACTGCGCCGTAATGGATAGAACTGAGTTAATGAGGGCTTCTTACCCATTGCAAGAGATCCATTGCCAAGTATCTATGTATCCCATCGCGCCATGCACCGAGAACACTTTTGCTAACCGAGAATTTGATTTCGCAGATTAATTGATAGTCATATAGTTATCATCACGCTCTTATTATCTATCCCATTGTATTGAGAGATTATTCATCGAACTCGATATTGTCAACCCCGAGCGTGTATGTTGGACGAGTTCAGCGCTGCAGAGAAAATTGTCGAGGAATTTCTCATCAACCTTATGACGGAAAGAGTGATATCGATGTCTACAGGAATACAAGCATCATCGATGAGAGGAGTGCAGGCCTCTCCATCGACTGCTCATGGAGCCGAACCATCCTGACCATCAGCAAAAAAATAAACCAAGCATAGAGATGACCTCGCTAATGGAAAAATGATCCCAACCATACTACCAAAATATATCTCGCCACTGTCCGGTGCGGTAAATTGGGATAGTGTTCCAAGAGAGTTAGAGTATACCATAATTATCATGTACCTACCGAAAGGGATACACGTAGTTTGAGCGGACCAAGACAAGATTGCATCATTAAAATTCAATGACTTCAACCTCGGAGATCACAAGATCTATGGTATGTTCTCCCTGTATAAATACCTAACCAGGACGAAGGGGAAGAACTCAAAGATAATCCCCCAGCAGTGGACGATGAACCTCGTGCAGTCCACCCTATTAAGTGTCATGAAGCTCCCACACTTCAGAAGGCACCATAAAGTCAATGTCTGTGTCAAGTTGTTACTTTCCTGCTACCATGGCAGTTACTTATGGCTAGACCGCCAGATTATAGTCGACCCAACGTTGATCCATAGAATCACAGGGCTATGTATGCAAGGACCTGACCCACAGGAGTTCTATCCTGGAAAAGCCGTAGATCGCACGTTAGCTCAAAAGATCAAGGACACATATGACGATGTGGAGAAAGGAATGTGAGGCTACAAGGTAGCCTCCATCCAGAGTGGCGTAGTGCACCTAGCATGTCAACTGATAGCTAGAAAGCTAGTAAGAAAGAACCAACCTATGTAGGTCACAGGCTTTGTCGTTGACTTCGCAGGGAAGTGCGCGGAAGGTCTGCAGATGAACTGGGCGAAGTACCTGGTTAATCAGTTGGAACTAGACTGCAGAGAAGCATAGGGCCAGGGTTATGAATTTCATTTTAGTTGGCTCTTGATCCTCATCACCTTCATTGCTTGGGAAATGTTGGAAGGTGCAACCTTCCTGGACATCGAGCCATTTGAACCACTTGCTGCGAATTTCGCTACACTATGGTACTCAACTGATATGAACAAACAATGGTAGTTGAATGTTGTTTTTCATACATACTACCTCCAGCTAAAGAGATCTATTGAGGCTGAACCTCGCATGACTCTGAACACCCTCCAGAGATATTGGCCATTGATGAAGTTCAACGCAGATAAGCAGTTCCTCTACATTAAAGCATGTGCGGATGAACATAGAGAGCATCTCCAATCATATTAAAAAATCACAGAGGAAGACCTTGAGAAGATCACTGAGGAATGGTCCATAGACCTCCTTATCCCCGCCAACCCTGGTGAGATATCTGACCTTGACATCCCGGAGGACACTCAAAAAGAACAGGATGTACCCAAAACAAAGAAGAATAAAGAGATCCCAGTATCAAGCAACACTTTAGGAAATACTGTTTCAGTATCACCTAACCAAGGGGGTGATGACGAAGTAGAAGAAACAAAGGAAAAATAAGTTGAACAGAGGAAAGACAAAGTAACACCGCCAAGCGATGAGACCGATCCCCTGAAGAAGAGGAAGGATTCTCCCCTGAAACCTTCTTCCCGGAAGAAATCAAAATCCACCATGACCAAGATGCAGACTGTGCTTACTGCTGATGATTTTGACTTCATCATAGTAGCTCTGAATGATGCTTCGCTGGAAATATAAGAGAAACAAGAAGCAAAGTAGGAAGCAATGTATGACATAATTAAGATTGAACTTCGAGGGGTAAAGCATTCCCTTCAGTCCAGTCACACAGTCTCCACTACGCCCCTGCCATCGGGAGAACCAGAGTTGGGAGATAAGCCAACCCAACTCTACCGACTAGATGATACATTTGAAGCTTGCCTTCGACAAGCAAATGAAAAAATAGAACAAGCCACCTAGGCCTTGAAGAAAGTGCAAGGCGTACTAGTAAAACAATGCAAAACTGCAGAACAAGAAAAGATTGCTCTCCAAGCAAAGTTTGATGAATAAAAAGTGCAGATGCAACAAGGAAAGGAGCAGTTGATTGTGGAGCAACTCGAAGTGAAAGAAGCAGTTGGCAGAGCACTTCGCTCTATGATAGTCATAGAAATAAAGACAGAGGACCGAGTCACACATCAAGTAAAGCATCTCGCAGAAGCTATCTAGCAGCTACAACAACACATAGCAGACTTAGAGTTTCGCACAGTGCCCGAGAATCCACAGGACATAAGGGATCAAAGAGAAGCAACCACCCGAAGCACAGTAGAAAGAATAAAAACCCTTACTATGGAATGCAAGCAGCTAAGTGATCGCAGTGCCTTGACATATGAGTGACTCACTGAGAATACAGAGTTAAAGACATTGGACGCACATCTCCAAGAAGAGAAGTAGCACGCAAAGACAATACAGGCACAGTTGAAGCCCCTGTCAGTTGTGGAAAGAATGAAATGATTCTAGGAGTAGTGCACTGCCCAATAGCATATCCACACTATTCAGAGTAGAGTTATGGAAGTGACTCAGAGGCTCCAACTTGTAAGGATAAGGTTTACCAGTTGTTCGTAGAGATCGAAGGCCAAGGAGCATAACTAGAGCAGGTTGTCATAGCAGCAGAACAATGCCTAGAAGGACCTGTGAAAGACACGGTCATCCAAGAGTTCATTGACCAAGAGGTCATGGCACAGCAACAAGTCGAAGCAGCTCAAGCCTGTAAGATATCCTGTCTTCTGTGGAGTAGGATTTTGATGCTATGTGCCTATAAGAAGCTTGACAAAGATAATAAAGAAGATAAGAGTTGGTGGATGTAGCCCCAGGGTGGGGATGAACCATGTACATGTTGTGTTGCTATACTTTGTGCGATGTGTTGATGTGTTTATATTTACTTGCTAAAGTGATTTGATGTAGATAGATAGATCAGTTTATGATTTGTGCTTAATGATGTATATTGATGCTAGATCTGACCTATGAGAATGTGCTTATTGCTTGAATCTGCTATATCTAACTGTTATCTTTATGCTAAGTGCTTAAATACTTTAGATCTGAATGAATGTTGCGATGCTTTGTTGTATCTGCGGAGTATATAGTGGTTAAATATTAATGAACTGTCAGTGCTAAGTGCTCTGTTAAGTAGTTCAATCACATATATGTGTCCCAGATAAGGTTGCAGACACTGGAGTCCTGCAATCACCCCTTCCTCTAGCTCAGGTGAGACTTCATCTGCTTCACAGGTGTTGCCGAAAGGGCCGATAGTTAGGGTTTTGTTGGTGCATTGTTGTAGCGTTGAACCCTGGGTCTGCCGCTATGCCAACAAGAAAGAAATTTAAAGCCACATACAATTAAGTATTGCATTGTGGATAGCAAGCTATACTAGAAAGACCCTCTAGGTTTCCTGTTATATTGTCTAACAGAATCTGAAACAGAGGGTGTCATTAATGAATTTCATGAAGGAGTATGCGGAGGACATCATGCCTGGAGAGAAACAACTCAAATGCAAGGGTTAGAGCTTGCAATTCATGCCAACTGTTCACCGGTAAGAAAAATCTCCCTGCCTTACCTTTAATTCAGGTAAAATTTGAAGCTCGTTTACAACAATGGGGCCTAGACTTCATTGGAGAAATTCATCCACAATCAAGTGCTCAAAACAGATGGATTCTAACCGCTATTTATTACTTTACGAAATGGGTTAAAGCCATTCGAACTCGGAATGCTATGGATTCGGTAGTAATAAACTTTATGGAAGAAAACATCATAGCAAGATTTGGTTGTCCTAGAAAAATAGTTACAGATAATGCTCAGGCTTTTAGATCTATCGCAATGATCAATTTCTGTCAGAAATACAATATTATTTTAGATCATTCTATGGCTTATTATCCTCAGTGAAATGGGTTGGTTGAATCATCTAACAAGAGCTTGATGACTATAATAAAAAAAAATTGACAGAAAATAAAAAATCTTGGCATATTCACTTAAAGTACACCTTATGGGAAAATCGAATTGGCACCAATAAATCTATAGGTATGTCTCCTTTCCAATTTGTTTATGGTACTAACATTATCCTTCCTATTAATCTTTCTCTTCCTGTGATGAAACTCTGGCAGGATGCAAAGGAAGAGCCAAACGATGTTACAAGAAGAATGAATCAAATCATCCAAGTCTAGCAAAAAAAAGTAGAAGTGGATGATAAGCTTCAAAAGTACCAGGATAATATGAAAGCCCTTTTCGATAAAAAAATCCAAAGACATGGAATTTCTTCCTAGCAATTTAGTTTTAAAATGGGAAGCTAGAAAGGAAGATGCAGGGAAACATGGAAAATTCGATCATCTCTGGTTTGGACCATTCAAAATTGTAGTTGCTGAGGGAAAAAACTCATTCTCATTGGAAAATCTTGATGGAGAAATTCCTGACGCTCCTATATTTGGGTGTTATTTAAAACATTTCATGCAGTAGTTACATTTTAGATTTCGATTGTATATATCAGATTGGATTGACATTGGCATTTTAATTTTTGATTGCTCTTTTCTTTTTGTAAATTACCCAAGTCTTTTGATCATCTGTTGTAAATATTTTCAATAAATTTATGATTGTACGATATCATTGTAACAAAATATAAAAACATCTATATTACATATCATCTCTATTCTACAGGATTTTCTAACATTTTACATTTTATTTCTCTTGCAGAATAGATCTTGTTGAACAAGAGATGAGGCTGAATAAAAATTCGACACTCGTTTTTCAAACATTTGATTTCTCTAAAAAAAGGTGATAAATTAATAATCCGCCTTGCTGAAAATTCAAAAGGAAAATAAGGTATGAGTTCCTACTCTTCTTACAGTTCAAATAAAATTTTAAGAAAATTCTTTTTGAAATGAATGTGAAGGAAGGTTTTCTCATAATAATAATATCACCCGACCTAAAAAGTAGAGAGGTATAAAATTACAACTTAATATGTCATGTTGATAAATTCTAAAGCCATCTCTGAAATAAATAAAAAACTCGAAGGGACTCTGAACTAAATACACAAACTTGTGTAGGATTAAGATATTTGTGTCAAATCCTCTGAATCCTTGATTTGGTTCCTTTCACCTATCCCCAAGTTCTTATCCACTTCAGATTTTCTTTATCCTTTCTTAGTCTTCGTAGAAATAAAGAAACTTACCTTGACTCTGAGAACTTAAAAACATATTTTCAAAACAAGATTAGGCGAAAATATTTATGTTCCTTTGATTTTAATTGAAAAATTATGTCTAGGCTAATCCTGATAATTTTAGCTATTCTATCAGACTTTAAACTGACTAATTCTCTCAAGGTTGATCCCTGAAAGATTAAGATTCACATTAAATAATTTCCTATAGGCAAAGGTGTATTGAAAATTGGAAGAAAGTTAGTTTCAAAGTATTCTTAAAATTGTTGACAGACCTTCTTTTCAAAAAATTTAAACAGATATCATCCCTTGTATGTTACATACAGATTGATTGCCCCCACTTCAAAATATTAAAATATAAGACAGATGGTGAAAGAAAATTCATATATTGATTTCCCTAATCTCCGCAAAATGCGAAAGTGTTAATTGAAGTGGTGAAAGGAAATTCAATGGGAGAAGTAGATAACTTCACTGGGGTACTGAACAGGCTCACTGGAAGTGAAGAAATATCTATGATATTTGTAAGATTTTCATACATATCCATATATCATACTCTGTTATCTAGTTCTCTTTCCGGTGATATTTACATCCCGAACCAACTAGGGATTCCCTAAATAAATTGTTACATCTGCTTAACCTTGAAGCGAACAAAGTTGGTCGAAGACTCATATTTTAGTTAAAGATATTTTGATTATCTTAAACAATTCTAAAATCAATTTTAGGAAAAGGAAATTTTAAATAGCCTAACTTGAGATCAATCATTAAGTATGTTTTGAAGGTTTTTTGAGATTTGGTTAAGTTCGTTTTTCTATGTATGATTAATTCCTAAATAAAATTGGAAAATGTTTTTCAAAAAGAAATAATGACTCCATTTACCCAATAAAGGCACTTGGTCTATTGTTCTTTCATGCCTCACAAGGAGCCACAATCCCCAGATGGAGCCTATTTTAGAACATGTATAATTTTGAGATTTTGAGCTTTATATATTTTACCTCTTAGAAATAAAATTTTACCCAAAAAAGAAAAAAACTTAAAAAACGGCCTTTTAAAACTAAAATAAATACATTGGTTGTTATTTATCAATAAGGCACTTACGATATCTATCATCAGTGAGTTACTCTAATTTGATCGAATGGTCCTAATGATCTCTAAAGTTTTGAATCTGCCTGAGTTTTAAACGAAAGCCTTTAACAGTAGCTTCGCGCTTTAGGTATTCCAACAAACCTAAACAACGAAAACCTCGAAACTCTGAAGTCTCGAAGATAGCCACTCGTGACTTTTCCTAAAGGACTTACGAACACGAGTCATAGGACACGTGTCTTTTAAAAGTCTTTTCCTGGGTTGACACATGGAACTTACTTTTGACATTTAAGTCAGATGATTTTCACGTTTTCAAGTGACACGTGGCACCTCTCTTTCCTTGACACATCATCATAATGACGTCATCTCTAACACATCACTCCGAGAGATTTCTCTTCGGGAATTTTGATTTCACAATCCCCGTAGTATCAAAGCGTCGAAGTAAAGTAATTACAAAAAAAAAAAAAGGGTTTCAAAGAGTTAATAAAGCAGTTAATGACTTTAATTAGTCATGATTAAGTGTTAATTAATCACTTCACCGTTTCAGACTTCGTAAAATTTTCCTTGTGCTATATTCAAAACTTCTGAATTCTGAACTCCCAAAATACTTAAAGTTAATACAACATTTTTAAAACATGATTAATTAAGACATAAAAGTTATTACTGAGAGACTAACTCCTCTGCGAATTCGGACTTTGAGAGATTTCCACCCTGTCACATCCAAAACTTCCAAACGCGAATCATCAAAATATTAATGACATTTATAATTGATTAAGGTTAATGATTTCAAATAAAGATTGTGAATCACCGAGTAATGAAATCCATTAAGTTTAATAAATTCTTCATGATTAGAGCTATACGAAGATCGATAGACTTTTTGAATAAAGCACTTAGAATTTCAAAATCGTTTTTACCTTTTGCAATTAGCAGTTTTTTATTCAGTGTAGAGCTTATAGACTTCTCTTGCCATAGGTAGGCTAATTTTGTTTCCTTGAGGATTATGGCACCATGAAAATCTGTAAAGAATCTTGATGCATTAGGTGATGATTCAAATCCAAACGCAGATGTTCTATCAGACACAACTCCACGAGTTGCGAACGTCATTAAAACTTGGAAGCGGGTGTTCGATATCTTGGAGCATGAGATTATTAACTGTCTAGACGACTCTGCCAAGGAAGACGGTGAGTCTTTTGCAACTAAGATTAGATTTGTAGCACATTTAGAACTGCATAAGATCGTTTCATGACCCAGAATTATACCCTACAATGATATGATAAATTGGGCTTTGGAACATGTCGACATCCAAACCAGGAGCGTCATCAACCACCAGCAGGTCATCGTCATCTCTTTCCGGCCAGAAAACCGACAAGTAATGTACAATCTTTTCCCTGCCCCTAAATACACTTACAATGTCACATTTCTTCAAGATTTTGAGAGAAGGGAATGCACTCAATATGGTAAAAATGGTCATGATATAGTCAATACCTAGTGGGGACATCTGGAAAAATTCAGAGCCGACACTCATGGTATATACGCCATGACGTATTTAGATGCTCATATGTTGTATATAGCCATGATTCTTTTTCTCCTGCTTGGAAAGAAGAACCCTACACATTTCTCAGTTGAGTGGGTAGCCATCATGAATGAAATAGCCAAGGGTTATACCTTCAATTGGGCTAAAATTCTATCTGATAATTTAGCCAAGGAAATCGCTGAGTATAAATCAGCAAAATCAAAAGGGCATATTGGCCCTTTTTACATGTCAGCATATGTTATGGATGCCATTTTTTTCATGACCCCTTTTCCCCTGATGAACTGGAGTTGGACCTCAGGCAGTTCTAAGCCAATACATTTTTATCACTCCAAATTATGGGAAGAAAATGCCAAAGAATTTTTTTATGAAATCTGTCACAACGTGGTGGTACCGGTTCACATAGCTCTCTACGACCACTCGCCACCCGGAATTTTAGAAAATATTATAGGGAACTTAGGAAAACTTGTAGAATGGTTCATTGAGGAGAATTTCTCCTATATCAGAGTGTTTGGTTGTTCCATTCCTCCTCATGTCCTTCGACAGTTCTTACCCAATAGGATGGCGTGCAGAGAAGTGGCATACTAGACAATAGTAGGAGGTATCAGCAAGGAGTTGAAAGCAGCTCAGAAAAAAATTTGGCCAACTTTTCCCATTCAAGTTGGCATGTTCACATTATTAGATTTTGGTCACTCTAAATTTGAGGCCACATCCCTGGAAGATTTCAAATTAGTTGACATCGAATTCAAGAAGCATGATCCACATAAGATAGTGTAAAATCATTTGGCTCAGTTTAACATGAAGCGATACATCCATGAGAATTCTTCTTATGATGAAATGTTTAGGGGAGTTAGATATTATGAGGAAGTCTGAAGAATATTAAAGACTCTACCTCTTGACAAACAAGTCGGTTTCCTCAGCTTTCAAAAACATAGGAGAAACAATTTACCAAATATATTGAAAGGAGAGTCAAAACCCATGCCTTCTTCACAGGAAGCTAGAGCCACAGTATCTGAGCCAAGTTGCTTCATGAAGCACAAAGTTGAGGAAGTCCCAAAAAGACCAAAAGTGTTATTTCACGAAATAAGAGCATCACTATCAGGACTGAATGATCCACAAGTTTTAGCTCGGTTCGAAGATTTCATGAATCCGGGACAAGATGTTCCTCATTCAATGCCAGCTACTTCTATTGGCACCCCGAATACAACATGACAACAACATTCCATGGAAATTACTTCTCCCATTGCATCATTAACCCCTTTACAGACCAGCTTCGGAAATCCTAGTTTCGAACTCACTTTTGTAGGTGATCTTACCCCTATCTTGCCTGAAGAGATGCCTCCCTCGGATTCATTTTCAGAAAGAAATGAAAAGATATCGTGAAAAGAGAATCTCACCAAAAGGATGGAGTAGTCACGAAGAGGTAAAGACTAGTGTATGATGGGAAAGACCAAGATGGTCCTGAGTTTACGAAAGAAATTGTAGGTTCATTAGGGGCTTTTTCCATTGCCAATCAATGGTTAGTGGACAACTTAACCGAACAACTATGACAAAAATGCCTCTTGGTAGAGAAATTTTAGAATGAGATATATAGTACATAGATGACTGTTAGAAGCAGGATGAACCAGGACATTGAACAAATCAGGGCTAGTCATTAACATCAAATTAAGTAGTTACAGGATAACATTGAAATGCTCTACTAGAGTTCACAGACTAGCCAAGGTTTGATCACTTAGCATGACGATTTGATTGAGTAGCTGCAGGCCAGATTGACCCTAATAGAGAATACAATGATAAATATTTCTTCCTTCAAAACACAAGCATCAGAAATAAATGAGAAGTTGGAATTTGCCCAGCAAGAGCTCTATCAAAAAGTAGATGTTATTCATAAATGCTATCAGGCAGTAGACCTTTCCCTAAAAAATATTTATGTCAAGGAAAAGGAGGCCTGCACAACCCAGTCTAAGTTTCAAGAGGTTCTCATATGGAAGTAGAGAGCCAATACCCGCAATCTTTCCCTTCTCTCCCATTCTGAACAAGTAAGAGGTGAAATGGCCCTAAAATCCTAGGAAACAAATCTGGAAGAAGGCAAGACACTTGCCAGAGATGTAAAAGAGGCTTGTCTAGAGGCATTATCTTCAATATAAAAAAAAACATGATTGAGTTCGAAGGGAATAATATCTCAAAGGCCTTGGGGAATATTGAGATAGAAATGAACTAGCAAAGCTCCATAAGGAACAAGGAAAATACTCAGGCATCCATCCAAGAGATGAGCTAGATTGATTTACTAAAAATCAATGAATGGTTGGTTAATCCAAGTTCAAAATATCAGGTCATAGTTCAATAAGTGAACAAAATCCAAGAGAAGTTGCCCCAAATACAAAAGAAGATGTTTTCCTTTGAATTAAGAGAAAGGATTGAGCCTTCAAGATTCGTGGTAGCATTGATGGATAGGTGCATCGAATGCATTGAACAGGGAAAACATAGTGTAGCTGGGAGAAAATGAAATACCATGTACAGTGTCCACTTTCTCCACCCACTCTACCTTTCACCCTCGAACCGTCACTTACCCCGTTTATCCCTACCACCCGCATTCTTTCATCCACTCATCCCACCTCTTTATTAGACAGTTGTTCCCCCATCATCCTTTTTGTGAACAATTAATCTTCCCTGTAACCATTAGCCATCCCATAACGATCCAATGCTAAGCCACTCATATAATTATCCCCCCCCATGTCTTCAACTACAATTCTTTATCCTAGTGAATGCATCCGAAGAGACAAATGGCAACGAGATCAAATGGCAAATATAGTAAGCCAAATTATTGTGGTGGCCTTAATGGACAGGTGTACCTGGCTTGAATATCAAAGGAAAATGAGCGCATCTACAAGGATACAAAGAGACAAAGGAAGCGCCAGAAAAATTCAACAATTTTTGCATACTGTTATTTTATTCAGATGTATTCTATTTTTAGTCATATATTGTGTGAAGTCCAACAATTTTCAGTTGTGACAAATTTTGTATAAATAGATAGATTTTAGATCTATTCGAGGCTGCTTTTTGTCGAATGTAAAAGAGAAACTCTTTTGAGTATTAATACAAGTGCAAACAAAGATTCTAATTTTTTTTCAATTTGAGTTATGTGTTTCTTCTGTGTTTCCATTTATCTGAATTTCTTTCTATGATTCTTGAAGAGTGATTGATTACAATTTAGTACTACATCTACTGTGATCATATTATACTAGGAGTTCATTTAGTAAAAAACTTTTCCTTTTTTATTACTGTGAGTAAAATAAGACCTATGATCTATGTGAATTACTTCATTTTTATATCCTGTTCAAGGGTGCATCTTCTACTTTTCTTCTACTGCAAACAAGGTGAGACTTATCTGTAAATGATACCTAAATTTGTTTTAACAATTTTGTAAATCATTTATACATCATTTGACATTATAATTGTGACTCAGTTAACGAGATACAACCTCTGTACTATCTTATTATTAATTTCATTTAAAGATTATTTCTCAAAAAACTGAAGGTAGAAAAAGCACTTACAAAATACTTATTTTAAAACCTTTGATGCCTGACATTATTCTTTGATCCTTAGAATCAATCTCAGTAACAACAGAACAAATGAAGAGAACAAGGAGGAAATGATCGATTGGGAAAACAAATACATTTGGGTGTGGTAGGAGCACCATGGGGCACAATGGTGACGTATGATCCCAAGAGGGCATAGATCCTTCTTCCCTTACAACGGAAGACAAATATTTGGGTTGTGTTTAGGCAAGGGCAAGGCAATTTGGGAGCATTCCCAAGTAATAGACCCATCTTCCCTTTGAAACATGGGTGCACCATAGATGTTGGACGACCCCATTGTCACACCCACAAATAATCATGATGATCGGCACAAGAAAGAGCACGAGGAAATGG